>JASCZW010015359.1:0-20762 GCA_034211315.2 Aedes japonicus | reverse complement strand
CTATGTAATGTTCATTCATTTAGTTGCAGGCGTAGCAACGCTCGCACCGGGATCAGCTAGTTCTATATAATAAAAATGAGTTGGGGTTTCCTTTGTCACGATTTAACTCGCGAGCGGAAAACCGATCGGCGTGAAATTTTGTATGCAGAGATTTTTGGGGCCGGAGAAGGTTCTAATGATGGTTTGAGACCCCTCCCTCCTCTGAAAAGGAGGGCTTCCCATACAAATGAAACACAAATTTCTACACAACTCGAGAACTAAACAAGCAAAAGAAACCAAATTTAGCATGTGTGAGTTTTTGAAGGCAAAAAAGGTTTTAATGGTACCTTGAGAACCCTCCCCGTCATAAAAGGGGGGCTCCCATACAAATAAAACACAATATTCTGCATAACTCGGGAACTAATCAAGCAAAAGAAACCAAATTTAGCATGTGTGAGTTTTTGAAGGCAAAAAAGGTTTTTATGGTAGTTTGAGAACCCTCCCGTCCATAAAAGGGGGGGCTCCCATACAAATAAAACACAAATTTCTACACAACTCGGGAACTAATCAAGCAATAGAAACCAAATTTAGCATGCGTGAGTTTTTGAAGGCAAAAAAGGTTTTTATGGTAGCTTGAGAACCCTCCCCGTCATAAAAGGGGGGCTCCCATACAAACAAAATACAATATTCTGCATAACTCGGGAACTAATCAAGCAAACGGAACAAAATTTAGCATGTGTGAGTTTTTTAAGACAAAAAATGTTTCTCATGTTGGTTTGAGACCCCTTCTCATCCTTAAGGGGGGGGATTAGGGCTCCGATACAAATGAAATACACTATTCTGCATGACTCGAGAACTAATCAAGCAAATGGAACCAAATTTAGTATGTGGAGGAACCAGGGGGAGGGGGTGCTCTCAAACAAATGGAACCCAAATTTCTGCTTAACTCGAGAAATAATCAAGCAAATGAATCCAAATTTTAATGGACGAGTTTCTTAAGGCATGAAATGTTTTTATGGTGGTTCAAAGCCCCTCCTCCCTCTTTAAAGGGGGGCTCTCATACAAATGAAACAAATTTCAACCAAACATGAGAACTATACCTACTGCTTTGCAAATTTGTATTCAGTGGTTTTTGGGTCCGGGAAAGCATCTTATGATAGTTCGAGAGCCCTCCCACTTCTAGAAAGGGTGGGATCCCATGCAAATGAAAAACAAATACCTGCATAACTCGAGAACTAATCAAGCAAATGGAACCAAAATTGGTGTGGGTGAGTTTTTGAAGGCAAGAAATGTTTTTGTGGTAATTCAAGACCTCTCCTCACTCAGAAAAGGAGGGATACCATACATGCGAAACACAAATTTAAACCAAACATGAGAACTATCCCTACCGCTATACAAATTTGTATGCAGGGTTTTCGGGTCCGGGAAAGGATCTTATTATAGTTCGACACCCCTCCTGCCTCTAGAAAGGGTGGGATCCCATGCAAATGAAAAACTATTTTCTGCATTACTCAAGAACTAATATAACAAATGGAACCAAATATGGCATGTGGAGGTTTTGTAGGCAAGAAATGTTTCTACGGTGGTTTGAGACCCTAAGCAAAAGAAACCACATTTAGCATGTGTGAGGTTTTAAAGGCAAGAAAGGTTTCTATGATGGTTTCAGATTCCTCTTCGCCCTGAAAAGGAGGGGCTCCTATACAAATGAAATACAATATTCTGTATAACTCGAGAGCTAATCAAACAAATTGAACCAAATCTGGCATGTGGAGGTTTTTGTAGATGAATACTGTTTCAATGCTAATTTGGGACCCTCCCTTTTCTTAAGGGGGGCTCCTCATACAAATGAAACACAAATTAATGCATAACTCGAGAACTAATCCAGCAAATGGAACCAAATTTGGCATATGGAGGTTTTTGAAGGAAAGAAATGTTTTTATGGTCATTGAGACTCTTCCGCCTTCTGAAGAGAGAGCGGGCGGGCTCTCAAACACATGAAACACAAATTTCTGCATAACTCGAGAACTAATAAAGCAAATGGAATCAAATTTGGCATGTGGAATTTTTTGAAGGAGAGACATATTCCTATGGTGGTTTAAGACCACTCTGCCCTCTTAATGAGGGGGTCCCATAGAAATGGAACGCAATTTTCTGCATAACTCGAGAACTATTCAAGCAAATGAAACCACATTTGACATGTGGTTTCTATTTATACTAAAATGGATTTCTGTCTAACCGATCGGAGTGAAAATATGTATGCAGGTATTTTTGGGGCTGGGGAAGGTTCTTATGATTGTTTGAGACCGCTTCCCTGCTCGCATACAAATGAAACACAAATGTCTGCATAGCTTGAGAACTAATCAAGCAAATGGAATCAAAAATGGTATGCGGGGTTTTTTGAATGCAAGAAATGTTTCTATGGTGAATTTAAACACAAATTTCAACCAATCCTGAGAATTATCCAGGTAACTAAGCCACAAACTGTGTATTGTCTGGGTTAGAAGAATGTTCTGATAGAAGTTTGAACTCCTTATTACTCAAAAAAAACTCATTAAAAAAAGCGTCAGTTCTTTGTAATATTCATTCATTTAGTTGCAGGCGTAGCAACGCTCGCACCGGGATCAGCTAGTATATCTATATAATAAAAATGAGTTGGGGTTTCCTTTGTCACGATTTAACTCGCGAGCGGAAGAACCGTTTGGCATGAAAATTTGTACGCAGGAGTTTTTGAGGCCGGGGAACGTTTTTAAGATAGTAAAAGACCCCTCCCTCCTCTGAAAAAGGGGGCTCCCATACAAATGAAACACATTGTTCTGCATAACTCGAGAACTGATCAAGCAAAGGAACCCAAACTTAGCATGAGATAGTTTTTGGAGGCAAAAAATGTTTCTGTGGTAGCTTGAGAACCCTCCCCTCTCTAGAAAGGGAGGCTCCCATACAAATAAAACAGAAGTTTCTGCACATATCAAGAACTAATCAAGCAAATGGAACCAAATTTGGCATGTGGGTTTTCTGGTGGCGAAAAATGTTTGAATGGTAGTTTGAGACCCCTCCCTCTCTTAGAAGGGGTGCTGTCATACAAATGAAACTGAAATTTCTTCATAACTCTAGATCTAATAAAGCAAATGGAACCTAATTTGGCTTGTGGGGATTTTAATGGCAATAAATGTTTCTACGGTAGTCCGAGACCCCTCCTCCCTCTCTGGTAGGAAAGGGGGTGGGGGCTCCCATACAAATGAAACACAAGTTTCTGCATAACTCTAGAACTAATCAAGTAAATGGAACCAAATTTGACAGGTAGAGGTTTTTGAAGGCAAGAAATGTTTCTATAACTCTGAGACCCCTCTGCCCTCTGTAAGAGGGGGGCTCTCATACTAATGAAACACAAATTTGTGCATAACTCGAAAACTAATCAAGCATATGGAACCAAATTTGGCATGTGGAGGTTTTTGGAGGAGAGAAATGTTTCTATGGAAGTTTGAGACTCCACCATCTGAAAGGGGAGGGAGGGGGTTTCCATACAAAAACATCACAAATTTCTGCCTAACTCGAGAACTAACCAAGTAAGTGGAACCAAATTTGGCTTATGGAGGTTTTCGAGGGCAAGAAATGTTTCTATAATGGTTTGAGACTCCTCCGCTAACTGAAAGAGGGGTCTCTTATACAAATGAAACACGAATTTCTGCATAACCCGAGAACAAATCAAACAAATGGAACCAAATTTGGCATGTGTAAGTTTTTGAAGGAAATAAATGTTTCTAAGGTGGTTTGAGACCCCTCCACCTTCTGGAAGGGGAGATTCCCATAAAAATGAAACATAATTTTTAACGTAACTCGAGAGCCAATGAAGCAAATGAAACCAAATTTGGCATGTTGAGAATTTTGGAGGCAAGAAATGTTTCTATGGCACTTCACTACCCCTCACCATTTCAAAGGGGAAGGGGGGGGGGCACCTATACAAATAAAAAGCAAATTTCTGCATAACTCGAGAACTAATCAAGAGATGAAACTCTCTCATTTGCTTGGTTCAAATTAAAGTAAACACACTGTTTTTTTTATTATCTTATTATTTATATTCTTTTAAAGTTTCACTTATGGAATACTGCAAAAAAAGGAGTTTTACTTAAAGAAAAAGAAATCAATTTGTGTTGAAATTTAGGGTTCAGAAAACATAAACTAAAGTAAAATAAAAGCATTTCAATAATTGATATGTCCTCCTTTGGCCTTCAGGACCTCCTGCAGGCGCTTCGACATGCTCTCAACCAGGTTCTTTAGGTGCTGTGGATCTAGCTCTTCCCAGGTGCGCTCCAGGGCTTCAAAATAGTTATTTTTATACACCAGTTTTGTCAACCCTGGTATCGAGAATCGCCCACAAATTCTCGATGGGATTGAGGTCCGGGCTTTGTGGAGGCCATTCCAGCGGTTTGATCCGACAAGACCGGAAGAAAGACTTCGTCTTCTTGGCAGTATGCTTCGGGTCATTGTCCTGCTGAAATACGAACTTCTCTTCAAGGCCCGTCTGGATCAGCGAAACCTCCAGATTTTCTCGCAGGATGTTGATGTAAGAATCTGCCGTCATTATCCCGTCGATTTTCACAATGCTTCCCACTCCACCCCACGAAAACACCCCCAGACCATCACATTTCCTCCTCCATACTTCATCGCGCCTGGATGTGGCGCTCCTGAAGCTCCTCTCCCGATCTGCACCAAACACGAACCCGCCCCTTTCGGTTACACAGCTCGAATTTTGATTCGTCCGTCCAGAGAACCGTTTTCCAGAGCTCTAGGGGCTTATCAGCATGCTCCTTAGCAAACTTAAGCCGTTTGGCTTTGTTTGCCTTGCTGATAAATGGGCGCTTCCGGGCAAGTTTGCTATTCAACCCCTGTGCTACGAGACGGCGACGAACAGTTCGACCGGAAACTGATAACTGAAGGGTTTCCTGGATCTCACGGACAGTTTTCCGCTTCCTGCCTCTGCCGGGGCGATCCACCACTGATCCAAACGCTTTAAGCTTCAGAAGAATTTTGCCAACCGCTGCCTTACTGATACTGTGCTTCTTAGCGAAAGCCCGGTGCGATTCACCGTTTTGCACATCACGAACGACCAATTTTCGGATACACAAGGGAATTGCTTTCGAAAGCACTGCGTTCTCCATTTTGTTCAATTGAATCAAATGCGATCACGTATACAAATGCACCAGGTTGAGCCGTTTGCTTCAAAACATGTCAAAATATCAAAACATAAACAATCGAGGGGTCTTCCAATGGAAACTTATCGAAAACATATCGATTTTTGAAGTGGGCACTTTATTTTGTCACTGTTTTTTTTCAACACAAATTGATTTATTTTTTCTTTAAGTAAAACTCCTGTTTTTCAGTATTCTATAAGTGAAATTTATAAAGAATACAAAAAATAAAATAAGAAAAAAAACTACACTGTGTTTACTTTAATTTGAACCAAGTAAATGAGAGAAATTGAAAAAACGAAGAGGTGGGCACTTTTATTTTGCCTATCAGTGTACATAAAATGAATTTCTGTCTGTCTGTCAGTCAGACCCTTATAGACTCGAGAAGTTCTTCGACCAACGTGAAAATTTATATGAAGGGGTTTTTGGGGCTGGGGAAGGTTCTTATGATTGTTTGAGACCCCTACTCTCTCAGGAAGGGGCGCTCTCATACAAATGAAACATACATTTCTTCATAACCCTAGAACTAATCAAGCAAATCGAATCAAATTTGACATGTGGGGGTTTTGAAGGCAAGAATGTTTCTATGGTAGTTCAGGACCCCTCCCCTTTCTGAAGGGGGAGGGGGGCTTCAAACAAATTAAACTCAAATTTTTATTATAATCGATGAGCCCAGTGCGATGGTTCGAGAACTAATCAAGCAAATGGAACCAAATTTGGAATGTGGGGGGTTTTGAAGGCAATGATTGTATGGTGGTTTGAGAAACCACCCTACTCTGGAAGGGAGGGCTCCCATACAAATGAAACACAAATTTCTACCAAAAATGAAAATTATCCAGCTTACTTAAACACAAAAAGTGTGTTTCTCAGATGGGAAGCATGTTTTGATAGAAGTTTGAACTCCTGCTTAGTCAAGAAAAAAAAAATCATTTCGAAAAAAAACCATAAACGTGCCAGTTATATTAAATTTTTCTTCATTTAGTTGCAAGCGTAGCAGCGCACGCACCGGGTTCAGCTAGTATATAAATAAAAATGAGTTGGGGTTTCCTTTGTCACGATTTAACTCGCGAGCGGAAGGACCGTTTGGCATGAAAATTTGCATGCAGGGGTTATTGAGGCCGGGAAAGGTTTTTGAGATAGTAAGAGACCCCTCCCTCCACTGAAAGGGGGGGCTCCCATACAAATTAAACACATTTTTCTGTATAACTCGAGAACTGATGAAGCAAAGGAAACCAAATTTAGCATGCGGAAGTTTTTGGAGGCAAGAAATGTTTCTTTGGTAGTTTGAGACCCCTCCCCTCTCTAGAACGGGAGGCTTCAATACAAATGAAACAGAAGTTTCTGCATATATCAAGAACTAATCAAGCAAATGGAACCAAATATGGCATGTGGGGTTTTCTGGTGGCGAATAATGTTTCTATGGTAGTTTCAGACCCCCCCTCTCCTAGAAGGGGTGCTGTCATACAAATGAAACTGAAATTTCTTCATAACTCTAGATCTAATAAAGCAAATGGAACCAAATTTGGCATGCGGGGATTTTAAAGGCAATAAATGTTTCTACGATAGTTCGAGACCCCTCCTTCCTCCCTGGTAGTAGGGGTGGGGGGGGTGTTCCCATACAAATGAAACACAAGTTTCTGCATAACTCTAGAACTACTCAAGTAAATGGATCCAAATTTGACAGGTAGAGGTTTTTGAAGGCAAGAAATGTTTCTAAAGTAACTCGAGACCCCTCAGCCGTCTGTAAGAGGGGGGCTCTCATACTAATGAAACACAAATTTGTGCATAACTCGAGAACTAATCAACCATATGGAACCAAATTTGGCAGGAGAGAAATGTGTCTATGGAAGTTTGAGACTCCTCCGTCATCTGGAAGGGGGAGGGAGGGGGCTTTCCATACAAAAACAACACAAATTTCTGCCTAACTCAAGAACTAACCAAGTAAATGGAACCAAATTTTGCATATGGAGGTTTTCGAAGGCAAGAAAAGTTTCTATTGTGGTTTGAGACTCCTCCGCTTACGGAAATGGGGTCTCTTATACAAATGAAACACGAATTTCTGCATAACTCGAGAACAAATCATGTAAATGGAACCAAATTTGGCATGTGGAGGTTTTTGAAGGAAATAAATGTTTCTGAGGTGGTTTAAGACCCCTCCGCCTTCTGGAAGGGGAGACTCCTATAAAAATGAAATATAATTTTTAACATAACTCGAGAGCCAATGAAGCAAATGAAACCAAATTTGGCATGTTGAGGTTTTTGGAGGCAAGAAATGTTTCTACGGCACTTTATCACCCCTCTCCACTTTAAATGGGGGGGGGGGGCTCCAATACAAATAAAAAGCAAATTTCTGCATAACTCGAGAACTAATCAAGTAAATGAAACCTTTCTAGCATATGGGGGTTTTTGGAGGCTAGATTTCTATATACCTAAAAATGAATTTCTGTCTGTCTGTCTGTCTGTCTGTCAGACCCTTATAGACTCTAGAAGTTCTGAACCGACCAACGTGAAAATTTATATGAAGGGGTTTTTGGTGCTGGGGAAGGTTCTTATGATTGTTTGAGACCCCTACTCTCTCAGGAAGGGGCGTTCTTATACAAATGAGACACACATTTCTTCATAACCCGAGAACTAATCAAGGAAATCGAATCAAATTTGGCATGTGGGGGGTTTTGAAGGCAAGAATGTTTCTATGGTGGTTCAAGACCCCTCTCCTTTTTGAAAGGGTGGAGGGTTCAAACAAATGAAACTCAATTTTTTATTATAATCGAAGAGCCCCGTGCGATGGTTCGAGACCTAATCAAGCAAATGGAACCAAATTTGGAATGTGGGGGGTTTTGAAGGCAATGATTGTATGGTGGCATGGTGGAAGGGAGGGCTCTCATACAAATTAAACACAAATTTCTACCAAAAATGAGGTTACTTAAACACAAAACGTGTGTTTCTCGGATAAGAAGCATGTTTTGATAGTTTGAACCCCTGCTTATTCAAGAAAAAATAACTCATTTCCAAAAAAAAACCATAAAAGTGCCAGTTACATTAAATTTTTATTCATTTAGTTGCAAGCATAGCAGCGCACGCACCGGGTTCAGCTAGTAGTTCTATAATTTTACTTTGGACCCGTCCCTTCTTATGAATTTTGCTCTGAACTGCACTTTCGTGATACTCTCAGCATAGGCCAGTATTCAAAGCTACACAGACAAAAATCTTGTAGAACAAACTACCATTTTACCCGACTACGCCTATCTTTAAAACTACTATGAAATTTCGGTCAAATTTACTGCGTTTATGGTAAAACCTTCAAAGTTTGTGGTATATTTGACATACCTCATATTGATATCAACCGCAACATGGTTGATCTAATCGCAGGCATGGTAAAATCAAACGCATTTATAGACAGGTAAAAATTGTTGGTGTTTGCGCTCAATTTAACCCTCGAAAGGTATTTACATTTTGATATCATTTTTCATAACGACCAAATTGAACACACGCAAAAGTGAACCGTCGTGAGAGAAATCTCATATGACATTTCTGTACCGTTTTCTCCAAACGACAAAACATTTTTGTTGCCTCCAGCCGATGGTTTAAAAAATTTCGCGACATTAGTTTATGCCACTCAGAGTTTCGTTGATTGTTGGCTTATTACTGCATACATTTGATGTTTATTATATGGAATCAAATCATAAGAATGGATACTAACCATTTATAATCGAAAATAAGCAAATATGTGCGTTTTTAATCAAGCTATCAAAAACATTCACAAACCATTTCTAAACTGTTTGAAACTGTCAGCAGAAATAGGGAAAAAAATTCTTCTTCTATTTTCTTTCCCACGTTCGCTCGAACTGTACACACAAACTATTGGTGGTGTGCGGGCCTCAAATTTTGCAGTGAGTGAATGATTTGCAAAACAATGTAAATTTAACACCTCTGCGTAGGAATACACAAAATTGGTTTTCTTCCAAATCTAATTCCCACACACTAAACGTTCGCACTACCACCTTAATTATTTGATATAGCCTGGCTTGGTATGTACATTCATACATCTTGCTTTCACTGGAAACTTTTACCCAAAAGGCTAGTTTCGTTCACCTCCAATTGCATACGGTTTCTACTAGGCCTATGTGTGTACAAAATTGCAAATGTCGAAATCATTACGGCTTCGGCACACGAAAGATATTTATCGCAATCCAACACCCCGAAACCGAGCCCCCAGCACTCCCATTGATATGTCAACTCCCTTTCCAGTTGTTAAAAACCTATCAATCGTTATCATAACTGGAACCAGCATCTGTTTTTTGCCTGCAATTGATGAATTTTTCATACGACATTCAGTTTATTGGTGTTTTATAACATAAAAGTTCGAAAATTTTAATGCGCCTCTGAATTATTGCTGGAACATTGACTTATTTAAAAATTTAAAAAAATAGTTGAAAATTCAACTATTAGGTGACAAGGCTGATAAATTGTTAGATCTTGAATAAATTGTGTCTACAATCCATTTTATGTTTCAAAATGTATTTTAAACAGCATTGTTTGTTCGTACCATTGAAAATTAAGGGGAGTTTTGTTGCATACTTATGAAAATGACTACCGTTCCTAGAGAATCCAAAATAGCCACGCTCACCATTTTTCCAATGGTTGTCTCTAAAACTACCATAAAACGCGAATGAAACTTATATTTCTTGCACAAGACTAACAAGATTTGTTGAGGAGCGCGATAAGTTCATTTTTATTTGTTCTACTCTTGAAAAAGATGAGTTACGCTTGAATAAAACTTGTTTGAATTGCTCAAGGTAAACAAGTCTTTCGTAAGATAGCAATGAAATCAGTTTGAAAAAGGCACAACATAAACAAAGAAAATGTGACCGTTTAAATTAAATGTGCCTATGCATAATTGTTGTTCTTCGTCATAATTACAGCTTATAATTTATTGTTTTTGATCACCAGCGTAAGTCGATAAAAAACAAAAATAAAAACAAAAAGAAAATTTAACTTGAATATGCTAACAATGGTTTTGGGAAGAATAACAGATAATAAATATTGCCTAGAAGGCGGAAATATCAGTTGAGCGAAAAATGATTTTTCCTCTTGATCTATATGCTAACCCTAACGTCGGATGAAGTGCCTTGTGTAGTAGATCACTGAGCAATTCCAACGCACCACTTCTGACTTTAGATTTAACGGTGGTGGACATACAATAACGCATGGCGATAACGCACTACCTGGGACGTAAGGTTTAACTTGCACAACTGGCATAAAATCAATAAAGGGCGAACACGAAAACATTGCGACACTGAAAATGTCATGCCAATTTTCTTATAATGTTTAGAATCAAACCAAAATTTTAGGGTAGTTTTATACATATATTTACCTCAAAAATCAAAAGAAAAGTTAATCGATGGAGCCTGGAGTGTAAAATTGAACGCATTTTCGCTTGAAGCCCTCCATCAAAGTCTTTACAGTGCCATCCGGTACCAGTTTCTCATTTTTTTTTTCCATTTTCTTAAGATGTCCTTCTCGTCTTTGACTGTCTTCTTGCTCTTTCGAAGTTCCCTCTTCATCATTGCCCAGTACTGCTCCACCGGGCGCAGCTCCGGACAGTTTGGCGGATTCATGTCCTTTGGAACAAAATGGACAGAATTGGCCTCATACCACTCCAGGACACTTTTAGAATAGTGGCATGATGCCAAATCTGGCCAAAATAGCGGAGCCTACGACGTGCTGCTGCAAGAACGGCAAAATGCACTTCTCGAGGCACTCAGATTTGTAGATCTCGCCATTTACTGTGCCCTTTGTCACGAAAGGCTCATTCCTCAGTCCGCAAGAGCAGATGGCCTGCCAAATGAGATATTTGGAGGCGAACTTCGACATTTTCTTCTTCTTAAATTTGTCGTCCACATAGAACTTGCTCTTGCCGGTGAAAAACTCCAACCCCGGAATTAGCTTGAAATCGGCTTTTATATAAGTTTCGTCGTCCATCACACTGCAGCCATATTTTGTTAGCATCTTCTCGTAGAGCTTCCGTGCCCGAGTTTTAGCCGTCGATTGTTGCCGCTCATCGCGGTTTGGGATGTTCTGTACCTTGTATGTATGTAGTCCAGCTCTCTTCTTTGCATTCTGGACGTAGCTCTGCGACATGCCGATCTTATTAGCCAAATCACGGCTTGAGACGTTGGAATTTGCTTTAATCATCCGCTTCACCTTTCCCTCCGTCTTTTTGTTCTCCGGTCCCGGTTTTCTTCCAGCTCCTTTGCCGTGGTCCAACGTCAACCGCTCCTGGAACCGCTTCAACACTCTGGAGACGGTTGAATGGTGAATGTTCAACATTGTTCCCTACTGCCGGTGCGACAGGTCAGGAAATTCCAGGTGTTTGGAAAGAATTTGTTCTCTCGACTCGCGTTGGTTCACCTCCATTTTCGTTGAATCGAAAAACACACGCTCATTCGGATTTACCCAAAATTGAGTAACTTGTACCCATTTTCATAAAACAGGCTGAAATGTCAAACCATGGGTAAGGCGATTTATGAAAGTGGGTGAATCTCACTCTATTCTTCATAAATCTTTTCTTCTGTTTATACAATGGACACGTATTTGTACTTTTGTTACAGTTTTACGGTGAAAACCAGTGATTTGTCCTTAAGAATTCAGGTAATTTTGTGCAATGTGTTTAAAACAGAAGCCGGACATGGCAACGGAGTTTTTTTTACTATTCTTTCTTTAAACGGGTACATCGATTCACATGTTGTCGCAAAGGCAAAGGAATGCATCCTGGCCATCTCGGGTTTGGTCGCACCGATGTCTGCCGAATCAGAATACTATTTGGATATCTTGTAAACACATCGAACGAAGCTTCTGAACGCGACATGGTGATCAGTAAAAGTTAACCAACCGCTTCCAGCAGAGCCTGTTCTAGCTGATCGGATTCCCGAAATGCGTGAGCGATGCGCACCAGCACCCGGATCTGGACACCGTGATGAGTGTTGCCAAGGATCAACTGCTGGAAAAAGAGCTACCCTTCGTTAATCTCGCTGGTGGATGCCGAGCAGAGATTGAGCTCCTATCTGGCCATCTCTCTTGGTGTCTGTATATATGTACACCGGAAATAATCCACACATGAATCCTAGAGGGTTTGAGCTGTTTAGTGGAATACTTGTAACTATAAATTAGAAGAAAAATTAGTAATCTCCATTTAATTCCAACTACCTTTGCTTATCTTCGACAGATACGCGTATTTCGTCTACAATGTGCACATTGTAGACGAAATACGCGTATCTGTCGAAGATAAGCAAAGGTAGTTGGAATTAAATGGAGATTACTAATTTTTCTTCTAATTTATAGTTAATCCACACATATTTATTGGCGAAAATCCATAGATAATTCCACATAATACTGATGTGTTCACATATAAGCAGCACCCTCCGAGAAACACAAATGAAGTTTATGTGACAAATGAACAGTATGTGTGGCCAAACATAGTGATTATGTGTACACATAGGAAGTATGTGTGGTTTCAAATAGATATCATTTGTTGATTATATTGCAAAAAATCATAGGTGTGACACATGGATATTATCATTGCTTTTTTATCAGTGTATGTATGCATGTGTGTATTTATTAATGAATTTATAAATAAATGAGAGGATGACATTAGGGCTGCATTATAGTCCATTTTTTTGAAAAGAATAAAACAGAAAAAGCTTTTTAAAATATTCTACCCAATTTCCATAAAAACCACATTTTATAATATTGTGTAGATCTAACCCATAATCAAATAAATTGTGGATTCACCCAAATATGGGTTTGGACCCGGTTACCCAATTTTGAGTGGTTCCAATTTTTATGATTTTGGGTTAACTTTACTCAATTTTGGGTAAATCCGAATGAGCGTGCACGACTTCGAGTTTGACAGCATGTAAACAATACACATAAATGAGAAAGTGTGTAAAAATTTGGTTGATTTTTACCCAATGGTAAAAAAGTTATGCCCTGTTGAATGTGTCGCAATAATTTCGTGTTCGCCCTTTATGTGAACAGTTCCTCCACAGCACACGATTGAAGGCGTAGATTAACTGAACACCGAGGAAACTAATCTTCTTCATGACACACCATGTATCCAATAATGCTTTTCGCGTTTTTTGACTATTTCATACTATGTACATCATCAGAAAACACTTAGGCTTTTTGGCTCTTTAACCGCTTTATTTCAAAAAGCGTACAAAAAAAAAACCGTATAAAAAAAGACTTGAGTGTAATTTTGGTTCAGCAGAATAAATTTTTCCGCTACTAATGACTTATTAAGCTTTCCATGCATACCGAAAAATAGGAATACTAAAAATGTAAATTCCTTTCAGGATGCTTATGAAATGTTGAAATAAGGCCAACAATTTAAAAGTATCATAATGGAAGTTGCAATGAACAATAAAAAAACAACCCTGCAAATTTCGAGTATTCCCTTTGAACGGTAAATAAAGATAAATAGATTGGGTAGTCATTTGTAGGGGATGCTTCCTTCTCCTTCTTAATCCAACCAAAATTATTTCGATATAGACATGGAGGTTGGGTTATGATTGGTTGTTTCAATATAAAATTCACGTCCTATGTTTTTCCTTATCAGTAACAGAAAGCAACAACAATTTCAACTGCCCCAGTATTTCTAATCCATTTCTGCTGACGGAAGATCTCTTTCTCTCTTGCTCAATGGATGATAGTCGTCCATTCTGAACTATATGATGCATTGAACATGTGTGAGTAGTTTAAACTCAGAAGGGTATTTAAATGCAACAGTGCACAAATGTTGCATCAGTTCTCTTCGCTATCGAGCTCTGTGCACTTTCTATCTAATAGGTAAACTTGTCGCTGGTGAGTTGCGAAATCAGAATTTTAATCTGACTAAGGTTGACATCATCGTTTTGAGATCTGGTTAACCAGAAGTGATGATTAGTGATTGAACCGACATTAATCGGACTAAGTTTGAATTAATATAAAAGTTTTGACATTGTCTTGGTAGTGGCTATTATAATCTTATTTTTTTTAGAAACAATTGTACCATGCCAAACAAAGCCGACGCAGAAGCTAGGGCAGCTGCCATCCGGGCTAATGTCCAATCAGCTAACGCCCAAGGAGCTAAGGGAGAAGCTCGCGCTGAGGCAGTTCAGCGCGGAGTCCAGCAGGCAAATGCGGCCAAAAGAAACTAAGGCAACGAGTGATTAATTCACTAGATTTGAAAATAAAAATACGATTTACATAAACGCTTCTGTTCTGCATTGGAAAGAAATTACCTTCTGTAGGAATTAATGGGAAGATAAATATCTTCATGTACTTGCTTTAACTCTTCGTATTATTAAGAAGATTTCTCCTACCTTTCCACATGTACCTTTGGAATGGAGAAGAAGTAATTAATTATTGAGATATTGTTTGAAATCTGCGACCATTTCTTCTTTCGACGATGGTTTAACGCTTTGCGGTATGAATGAACAGTCAGCTAGATTCCTGCTCTCTTTTTGCATATCCGTCACATGGATGTTTTCATCATATTGGGAGAATGGACAACCACAAATCTAGAAAAAACGAATGACGCTGCGATCTCTCAGATAAATTTATGGTTTTTATGTTCTATATTTTAGAACAAGGCCTTAGTTAAGCTAATGTCGTTAAGAAAAACAAAGCGTTGTTTTTGGCCAGATTTGATATACTACCATTACAAAAAAAAAAAAAAAAAATTACCATAGAGTGGTATGTCGCCAACAACACGCAGTTGGTGTCCAAAGCCAATAACAGAGAACTATTGGACCATCCTCATGCGGAACCTGAAGAACGCTAAAAAACCCTTGGAAACAAAATGTCGTGTAAAGCAAACTGACGTTCTGCGGCGAAAAAACAATTTACGATTGCGACAAAATGAACTTTTTATTCATTATTTCTGGATATCGACACAGACTTTTCATAAGGGCCAGTGTCGCAAACCTAAACAATGGCTTCTTCCGCAAATTTCTCATGGTGAATTACCAACGTGATTGTACAGAGTAGAGTTTCCCATTACTATAGAAATGGTAGTTTACTTGAGCAAGTTAGCATTTTCAAGAAATTTGCGGAAGACGCCATTGTTTACGTTTGCGACATTGGCTCTTATGAAAACTCCATATAGAAATATAAATAGCGAAGTAGGTATATAAGTAATGGCTGGCGTTGAGGATGCGTATGCGTGAATTTGACAGTTTTCTCATAGGTTTTCTGTCAAATTTACGGTCAACGGAACGCAAACGATTCTACTGTGGGTGACCCTTTGTATTCAAAGGCGACTCTTGCCATTATTTTATTAATTTATTTATTTATTCGGTCTATTTCCTCACATGGTGACAATCGCCGATGCCAGGCAGACGACTTCATCACCTGGATCCTACATATCGACTCATGACTATAAACCGGGACCAACGGCTTTAAATCCCTTCCGAAGGAAAACGTGACCAAGATTTTTTTGCCTCAGAAAACCCACTTGTGGCTCTTGCCATTCTACTCTATTTTGGCTTGATCTTGCCTCATACCATTGTATAAGGAACGTGTTGGAGGCGAGCACAATAATGTGCGTTTTGTGCCAAAAGACACGAAGCCTCAGAATTCATCGAAACTTCGCCCGATGGGAAAATTTAGGCTATTATATGATGACTTCGTAAGAATAATATTTTTTTTTTAATCAGTTCGTTTATTTGTTAGACTCAGGCGTGTGTAACACTTTGCAAAGCCGATTTTCAATATTGTAATTAACAATGTTATATTTTGCGATTTTAGTCAAGTGGGTTGCTCGTGGCTAGCTCGAGGTTAATGTGATTTGAATTACGCCAAAATGAAGTTCGAGCTTTTGTCTACATAAAATTATTCGTTGTTCTGAAAAAGCAGCCTTGAAATTGTCTGCATTTACGAACCTGGAGAATAGGCCCCTTAAAAAACTAACTACTGGTTGCCATAATTTTATGACAGTGAATTCTAAATTGCGTTTTTTATTTAAAAAATAGCTTTCATCACTTTTCTATGCCTACGTCGGGTTCAATAAGGCAAACTTTCGACCAACACTTGGTGAAGTTATCAGACTGTAATTATAGAAGATGTGTTGCTGTCTTGAGCTTATTACTATCAACTTTGTTTACATTAACACCAAAGATTGAACAGAGGTTTTAAGTTAATTTATTATCCCTATACAAAGTTAAATCCTTAGTTTTCCCATGGTTCTACTGCTGCTCAACAAAGGTAAATAGGCATACTGCATTTTAAATTTACACTCAACTTAGTTTTCATTTTAATTCTAGCCGCTCCAATATGAATACTACCGTCGAAGCTCTCAGCTCAACTTCGATTGATTATCCCACTAACTTACCGCTAGATTTGTCCCTTAAACCGAGCAGTAAGTAGTATTATCATCAAATTTAGATGTGATTGTATCACCTTCGCTCCGCGAAACCTACCCAAGAAACCACGAGGCTGTAATAGCGTGCATATAAGGGCATATGTATTACGTCTAGTGCATCATTGAAGTTGAATTAAAGCTGAAAAGGGCCCCACTAAGATCGAACTAATGCTATATCTTTTGTAATGCCATAAGACATTGCTAAAGTAGTATTATTGCATTGGTAATGCATCACTACATTTTCAAGCTTATCTAACGCTTTACTACCTGACAACTGTTGAATTGATGCGATCCCGCATCACCGATGTTGATTTTGGGTTGAATAAGTGCAATAATATAATGCATGTGGTTACTTGGGTATCTAATCGTATCAAATAAAAAGATAGCGAAAATTTTTGCTTCTTGGAATTTTGTTTCAGCAGCAACCGACCAGACCGAACAAATTGTCAATACGTCGTATTGCGCTAATGCAAGAAAACATTTTTGTATCCATGTTGGCATTAAACATTTGTGTTTATGTGTCAAAGAATAATTTATATAGTTTATTTTACAAAAAGGCTCAATTGGGATGGCTTTACGGAGCTGATATTTCAATGTTTTTTGTATAATCTAAATTATTTAACAACTTAAAAAAAAAATATCGATGACTAGTAGAAATGAACCAACAGCTCTTGGTTTACGGTTGATAGGGGGAAATTTTGACGTTTTTTGACATCTACATATAAATTTGACAACTACATATGCGTTTTGACATTTACATATAAATTGTTCAATTAAATCATACACGGATAAAAATAATCATAACAAATGTATTTGAAAATCTAATAATGTTTTGCCATAACGATTTACAAATAATATCTAATCGATATGCTTATAAACTTTAAGAGGAAGTTCCAATAACAACTATCCCTCACTATATTGAATACCATATTTCCTTCCATATAGAAAGTATGTGTCAAGCTTATGATTCTTATCCATCTTTTTGATGAGTACCATTTTTCCTTCTTTATAAAAAGTATGTGTCAAGTTTATGATTTCCATCCCTCATTATGATAAATACCATGTGCCGTCATATAAACGTTATTGAAACTTTTGCATCAACACCATACGAATTTCTTTATAATTTGTATTGAAACTAACTGTTAAAGTTTATAAGCATATCGATTAGATTAGTATTTGTAAATCGCTATGGCAAAAAAATATTAAATTTTCAAATACTCTTGTTATGGTTGTTTTTATCCATATTGAGATCGATTCAATAAATTCCACCGCTTCGAATCTCAGAAACTGTGATACCTGCGATAGTTTAAATAATTAATATATATGGTAGATTAACCAAATATTTACACTTCCTTTGTCTCATATCCAGTTGCTGGGATTCATCTTTTTTTAACGTTAATAATTTTGCCAAATATATACCACTTGCTATATAGAAATAGGTAATTCAACAATATTATATTACATCAAGTCACATATCATATATACCTGAAAAACCTGTATACAGCAGTTCGTTACTTAAATGCAACTCATTCAGGACAATTTATGAAAAACCTTTGAGCGCCATTTTGACTTTTTTTCAATCCAAAACCCAATCAGAAGTATGTGTCAAATCTAATAACTATCAGTCATAAGGTAAGCCACATACTTTTTATTGGGTTTGAAAATGAAAAATATGTATCAAAATAATACGTTGCATGTGAAACACAAATAGAAATTATTTGATATGATACGAAATATATGTGACGGTAGCACATAGAAGGTATAGTTTTGAATTAATATATTCATTATTTGATTTTTTATCAGTGTAGTTGGTTCAAGCCTTCAATGTCTAAAGGCATACTAGTTATGATTTTCTTGAAGATCTGAACAAGCAACGTCCATTAATTTTTAATTTTCTTGTAAAGATCCGTTTGCAGAAAAAATGTAAAGTGCTAGTAGTACTAAGAGACCAAGAGACAGTGGTAGTGATATTACTACTTGCACGCAAAAAAAAAACTAGTTATACCAGTACAAAATAGGAATCAATTCAACTAAAATATTGGTTCAAATATGGACCAATAAAACTGATGAACTAATTCAACAAAATCTTTAAGTTGAAATATAACTTAATGCTTTAAAGAATTGAACATCGCGTTTTATTGTTCAAAACAACATATTTTCTTAAGCTAACTAACTGCGTTTGCTGAAATAATAAACATTGATGAACTAATACAACAAAACCATTAAATTGAAACAAAACTATATGTTTTATAGAACTGAATGTCGTTTATTGTTGAACACATTTTTACTTAGCCTTATATGTAGCCCATGTCAAGCCGATTTGGAAGGCCACTTATCTGCAAAGTGAATAACTCGTTCATAATCCGTTTTAAAAAGTGTAATTGATTATGTTTCAACCTACATTAGATAAGCAGAGGCAGATACATATATACTGCAGTATGAAATGTGCACCCATGAAAATATTATGTTAGAACAATAAAGTAACCACTTTAGTTTAAATGAATGTGATTGTTATAAATCAAATATTATTTATATTAATATTACATATCGATGGTTACCTTGAATAATTTTATTGGTTCGATTTGAATGAAATTTTGATTCGATTTGAAACTTTTTATTAAATACAAACAAAACATTTTGTTGTTTCAAAGCAGAGTGATTTCTTTGCGTGTGGTCAACTTGAAAGTAGGTTACCAATCCATTGATATTTCTCGAGGTGTAAATTTCAAATAACTATAATAATAAATATTGTTTTCTACAATAGAGTCAATAGTAATTCGTGCATTAACAATTGAACACAGGAATGCTTCCTTCAACCATTAAATTTATTGTTTAACAATTGTTCGAAGATCAATGAATAAGAGATCATTGGTTAATTAATGTAGGTGTAAAACATATAAACAATAAAGCCATTGTTGGCAGCGTTTCGTTTTGTATTTTGTTGGGTGGTATTTGTATGGTTATTTTATTAAGGCTAAAAGCTACTTCTAGAAAAACAAAACCGATGCTTTAATCGAGTTTTGAACTATTCTACCTTCGATTTTTGTGCTTCTGTATCATATTCCATGATGTTTTATTTTGCAGACACGCCTAAAAACAACACTGATAACGTATGCACATATCTTTCAACGGAAATAACACCGAAACCGAAACATTCAATAAACATTAAGGCGACACCGAAGCGATATTCGAATGCATCTCTAGAAAGTATGTTGAATGATATCCGGAACGGTGTTATGACCGTCAATTACGCATCAAAGCGTTTCGGTATTCCGCGTGGTACAATTCAGTACCGCCTTAGTAGTAGGTATAAGAACAAAGGTTCTGCAGGTCCATTCACCATCTTGACAAATAAAGAAGAGCAGGATATTGTAATATTTTTGAAAGATATGGAAAAAAAAGGATTCCCAATCACTCGAAATTCGTTGATGCAAAGAATTTCAGGTTTTCTCAGGGAGCATCCCCGAGCGCATCCGTTTAAAAATAATAAGCCAGGTAACAATACATGTAGAAAGTATTAAATCCATAAAACATAAGTTGACTAATATTAATTTTTAGGAAACGGGTGGTTCCGTGGTTTTATGAATCGCCATAAGGAGCTTGCACTTCGCAAACCAGAATCTGTTAGTTTGGCAAGTGCAAAAGTTAGTGAGAAGGACATACGTAACTGGTTCAATACGGTGAGAAACTACTTAATGGATAACAATTTACATTCTATTCTCGACGATCCATCGCGCATCCTGAACGGTGATGAAACGGGATTTTGTTTGAATCCGGTTGCCAAAAAGGTTCTTGCATCAAAAGGAAAAAAGAATGTTTCGGTCGTAGAAACTGGAAACAGTAAACAAAATATCACTGTAATGTTTACGTTTTGCGCGGATGAAAAAACAGAAGCACTTTTTTCAACTATCACTAGTAATTACGTCGAGCACTCGACACTGAAGAAGTCTGTAGGTTGCAGACGAAATAGGCCTAAAGGACGAACACGAAATTATTGCGACACATTCAACAGGGCATAACTTTTTTACCATTGGGTAAGAATCAACCAAATTTTGCAGACTTTCTCATTGATGTGTATTGTTTACATGCTGTCAAACTCGACATCGTGTTTTTCGATTCAACGAAAATGGAGGTGAACCAACGCGAGTCGAGAGAACAAATTCTTTCCAAACACCTGGAATTTCCTGACCTGTCGC
>JASCZW010015358.1:0-20756 GCA_034211315.2 Aedes japonicus | reverse complement strand
CCGTTCGCTACACACGCAAACCTACAGAATCATCATGTAGGGGAAACTTTCCCCTACATGGTGATGGTATTGGTTTGCGTGAAGTAAAATTGCAGGAAAAGAGACACCAGTCCCAACAAACATCGGTGTTGAATTAGAGCTTGTTCAAGCAAATTTGGAGAAGCTATTCAGCTGTTTCTTCTAGAATAGCTGAATAGCTTCTCCAAATTTGTTTGAACCAGCTCTAATTCAACACCGATGTTTGTTGGGGTGCTTATTTTTACATCATTTCCTGAATCTAATCCTACAGAATCCGAAAAAAGCCAATAATTTTTTTCGATTGAGCGGTTCAAACACCTTGTAAACAAGCTCCCTGAACTGTCAAAAAAGTGAGGTTAATAGATTCGGTGCAATGATCTATTGGAGGAGCAAAAAACAGGTGAATGACAGTAATTCCTCTGCCAATACTATGAGCGCCTTCGACCAGTTCAAGCAGGCCTATGACAAGGACCACTTTTTTACGTAGACAACATCTCAGCAAGCTCAGCTGTCAAAATAATGTCAACATTGTAAGTTGTGTTTTTGTAGCTCGTTTACGTTTAGTCTGTTGTTTCTCTTTTTTTTTTTGTGCAAGTCATTCAAAGCAGAAAAATCGCTTTCTGTGGTGTTTAAATCAAAACAAACAACCAAAACAAATGATTAGACTTCTATTTGACAGCTGACAGCGGGCCCAAATCAATTTGGGCCCAGGACATCCTGTCTACTGCCAATCACTGCTATTGATATAGGCTTGTCAATGGCCTGAGTTCAAGAAAGGTTTCAAGGTGAAAACGGTCTCGGATTTGCGTGTACTAGGTCGACCGTTATCTAACGATTTTATTTCGTCCGACGATAAATTCCCAATCGGTATTAATAAAAACAAAGAAAACGTTTCCTCAGAACACAAAAATCCGGGAAAAGTTAGGACACTCTTTACAATAATCCAACATCGTTTACTTCACCGGCCAGCTCTCCAGACAGCTTGAAACGATTATTTTAGACAAACAAACCTCCTATGACGGAAACACGACATTGTCAACAACGCTGAATCAAGCTAAAGAAAAAACTGAAAAAAAAGTCTATAAATGTAAATGTGCACTTTTCTAACGCTGAGACAAAAGATTGATAAACGCAAACATATTCTAGTTTCATTTGACGTTGAAATGGGCATTAACATTATATTGGTTTGATATGACTATCTACGGTGGTTAAAACAAACTAAAATTTTAAGTTGATTTAAAACAACAAAATGGATAATTAGAACTACTAGTTTCTTGGTTTGTTTCGAACAGGACTGTGTTTTCTCCGTTAGTGGTTGTTAGTATTTTGTTCAAATAAATATTTTTGAAATTACAGAAGAAATGTTGGTGATTGAAAACTAACATTTTTGTTGTTTCAATTGTTTTTGTTTGTTTGTATCGAACAGCAATTCAGTTTAAAAATTGCTAATTTATTTTTTAACAAACCAAAAGCGTTAGTAGAATCAACCAACAATTCTGTTTGTTTTCGTAGTTGTGATTTTGAAACAATCAACATAATGGTAAGTTCAATTGGATATCTGTTGGACTTAAACGCAGTCGAATCAAACCAATATGATGTTTGTGCCCATTTTAACGTGAAATTCCGGTTAAATGAAACTAGAATATGTTTGCGTTTACCAATCAGTGTTAGGGTGACTCGACTTACTGGGACTTGTAATATTTAAGAAAGTAGGTCTCGTGATATGAATGCATGCAGCATGCAGCATCACAAAATACGTCAGTAGATGGAAACTATAAGTTTGAGAAACTAACCAATGTATGCTGAAATCGGTGTGAGCATTATTTGGTGACAAACAATTTCTCATGTGAGTTTAATTGGGTTCAAAATAAGCAAAATTTACACATAATGTAACAGAAAGATCTCAAACCAATTTAAAAAAAATAATTTGTTGGCATAAACATAACCATGTGAGACAACCGATGCAACCGTCCATGCTTCCAAAGCGAATGTTCGTTGGGCATTGTAAACTACACGTTTACCACTGGCATACAAAACGTATCCGCTTCTCTCGCACAAAGCAAGGCGGCGTCTCTCTCGTTGCGCTTGCACTCTCATCTCACAAAATAGACGTCAATTTCAGCTGCCCGTTTGGCAGTAAACAAAACATTAGATCCCAAAATTGTGCCTAGAATTCTACAATGCTCTGCAATAGGATTTAAATTACTGTAGTCTAGTTTGTCTACATTCCTTGACCGCAGCCATGACGAGTGGCAAACCTTCCAAACCTAATGTCAGTCATCCGCACGGTGAAAACGGACACCAACTGTTCAACGAGACGGATAAAAACGAGCAGTACCGGAGAGGCGTGAAAATGCTGCAGGAACGATGCAAGGCTATTCAAAAGAATAACGAGCGGATAGTACACAGGTGAGGCTAGTTTTTTTTTACAAAGTAAATTTCCATTACGTGAAACATTCGATTCAGGTTACATCTCGTAAAAAAGTTGACCAAGAAGCGCAATCGTGAGGTGGAGATGCTTAAGAATCGACTCGATAGGCACAATGATGGCTGGAGAACGGCTCCCGAACCGGTGGCGGTCAAGCTAGAAGAAAGTAAGGCTTCGGAGTAGATTGTTTTTAGCTAATAAGTTATCGTACCAATAATTACCTTTTCTGACGATTGATGAATTAAGAAGAAATATACATAATTATTAAGCACAGTTTTAAATTATCCAGCATTAGCAAATGTTTATCACAACTATCCTTGCCAGTTCTATAAAATAGTCATTTCGAATAAATGCAAAAGTAAATAGTAAAGAAAAAGTATGATGAAAACGAAAGGCTTGATTATTATTATAGATTGCCTCATTGCCTTAAGTGAAGGTGAAGAAAAGACGTAAGGGGAAATATCAGAATATTACAACAAAGTTGTAAAATTAGTTATGAGCTACAAATTCCCTTTTCTGCACATTCTGACATTCTGCTTCTGAATAAAGTTATCGGTAAATTAGTCCAACTGGAAATGGTTATTTACATTGCTCAATGAAATCATGATTATCAGCAGATCCTCTGTGGCTTTCAAATGCATCGAGATCAACATTTTCCATTTTCTCATTTTCAGGACTAAACCATCGGAGTTTTTTTTTAATTATTACTTTGTATTATCGTTTAAAGTATGGCATGAAAATATAATTCAGTGGTTCTATTCAGTTGAAAATAGCTTATTTCCCTGCAAAAAAATGTAACAAATTATCGATCTTTATTGAAGTTCAGTGCCCGTATCATATAAAAACAATGACAACGGCAATTGCTCGCCCGGAACAATGAACAATTATTACAAATCAAATGTACGAAGAAACATGCATGAAGAAAGGCAATGTGCTTGCTTCAGATGCGGAACAAAAATGAAAACAATGCCAAACAGCCGGAAGGCGCTTTCATTTCTCACTATGTATTTGGAACTGTGTCAAGGCGTGTGCTCCGGTTATTTCACGGTATAGCTACCTTGCAACTTAGTTGCGTTGTAGAATGCTTCTACGATGTCACTGCTATGCCAATCCATATCATAAATTCGCCAACGGCTAAAGGAGCAACGCAACAACATATTCACCCGATGTAGATCGTATCGTTCCGGTGCTGGGCCTTAGTCTGACCGAGGTCCCTCTTCTATATGCATGACAGTGTGGCAGTGTGGTTCATATTCTTCCCTTCTGTTATACATATTGTTTAAATGTTTTGGGAGCGACATTGCTGGCCGGAGTTTCTCTGGCTATTGGTCCGTGTAGTTTAAAGTAGTATAGCATTCCTGATACTGCCTGCCGGGTGGTGATGTCCTGTTTTATTTTTACTTTTCTATCTTGTCTTGACGACTTTCACCATTCACCGTTTTGCCATTCTCTAACCAGCGCATATCCGGACCAGCGACAGTTTGGCCGTAGGAACATACACAGCACTGTCTTTTTTGCTTTTCCTGTTCCTTTTTGTGTGAGTATTTTTTTTGCGTTGGTTCACGGTCTGTGGTTTATGAGAAGAGGATATTATGCAGTTTAAGCAATACGTTGTTTCTTTAAATATCGAATGTTGGGTTCACTTGGTGGTGTTGATAGGTAGAATTCTATCTGTCTATCTAATTTTATTAACTGATATACCTATTAATTTTTTACATAAATTAGAAACCTTCGTCATTGCTTAAATTTAAATTGATAATAACTTGATATATTTCAAATTGTATGGAATTTGTCAGTTTCTTCATTATCTTAGATCTTTGCTTTGCTTAAGCAAATCCAAAAACCATTTTTACCGATTGCTTTTGACGATGACCTTACTTGTGCTCTATCTTGATTTCTCCAGAGATGTTCTCTATGTTAAGAGTGGAGAGAAAGACTTCCAAACTGATACCCTGATCGTCAATAACTTTTTGGGGATTTATTTTGGAAGCCTTGCTGTTTTCGTTTACGTCGAATGACTTAAGATTTTGAGTGAAATTTAAAACACATTAATAACAATACTTTCTATGAACTTTTCAACAAAGCTAAAGGTTGTTCCGATCAAAATTGGGTCAAACAGTAATGTGTGTGAGTCGATCAAAGTTATTATTAATAAATCAAATTCTTTTTCTTTTTTAAGTACAGTTACTACAGAATACGGGAGAAATATTCAGCGAAGCTTCCTTTTTACCCAAAGCGAACTGACGGGTCTTTCGTTTAACACCTGCCATAAGATTTTGTACAGTCCCCTTTCCCCTTGTCCATCTTATTCACCACAGAACGCCAGTTTGCCTTGAACTGTTTTTCGCAACGGCTTTCACAACGGCTTTTTGAGTCTTCTTAAGGTTTCGCTTGACGATGGCCCAATATTGTTCGATTGGGCGGAGCTCGGGCGTGTTGGGAGGGTTCTTGTCTTTCGGTACCACTTGAACGTTGTTTGCAGCATACCACTCCATGGTCTTTTTCCCGTTATGGCAAGATGCCAAATCCGGCCAAAATAGAACGAAACAACTCAAGCAAAACAACGCATTAGGTCCTGGCAACATTGAGAGATTCTTTGTCGACTTTCTTTGGGTTCCTACGGCTATGTAAAACATGTTCAACTATTTTCAACATACAGTACGGCAGTATAAAGTGTGATTATTGATCCAATACGTTGAAAATGCCAGCAAACCGTTTAATAGACAAGGTATTAACCAAAGAGAAAGTCGACGAAGAGAATCTCTCAATGTTACTTAGCACCTAATGCATTGTTTTGCTTGAATTGTGTCGCTTCAGGAAAGGCAGTAGACGTTTGCTTGCTCTTCAAGCCACAGATTCAGATGGCCTTCGCAAACTTTGACAGTTTAATGTAATTGAAAATATCTGCCACCTTTCCCCGTCCGGTTGCCGTATAAAATTAATATCCAAGAAGCTGTTTAAAGTCTGCCTTGACGTAAGTTTCATCGTCCTGTACCACGCAATCAAACTTCACCAGCATCGTCGTATGAAACTTTCGCGATCGTGCTTTCGCCTTCGAGTTTTGTTTATCGTCGCGATTTGGAGTCACCACTTTCTTGTAAAGGAACGTTCACCGAACACTTTTTATACGTTGGTAACAGTTGGTTTAGCCACATTCAACAATTTCGCCAACACACACATCTTCAAAATGAGCGGTGTGCAAAAAGTTTATTGTACGATGAAAGCAAATACGTCAAATTTAAGTCGACGAAATTTTGATTGAAACACCCTCTAGCATCGATGGCTGACTCGCTTGCACGGAAAAAAATCCGTTGCCGGATTCATGAATAAAAATTCATGAAATCATAAAATGTGTCACTTCATGACATTATGACTATGGTTCATGATATCATGACAAAAACCACAATTATCATGAATAATAACAACTGCTCGCTTGAAAATGAGTCATGATCGTCACAAGCGTTATTATAAATCAATTCCCGTTTTGATTAATCCAACTCGGGATAAAATATCATAACGTTGAGTCATGGAATCATGACCCTCATGCATGCTTTATAACTAAAATTCAAAAAATCATGGACCAAAACAAACGTTTCCATGAATTTGATTCATGGACGCTCTATAAGCGTAACGCAAAGCTGTCAACCTGTCAAAATTTTCATCAATTCAATCGAAGCATGCCTACCGGTCGGCGGTAATTTTCAAGGTAAGGTTTTAAAATCCTAACAAATGCTCGAAAAAAACTAACTTGTGCTTAATTATAGTGTGAAAACATCAAGAGCCCAGCTTACTGCGTAGTCGCAGCAGCAACGGTACACAGCAGCAGCCGTCAGCAGCAGTAAAAGAAGTAGCAACAAAACCTAGCGGTAAGTTTTTTTCATTGTGATTTTTATTCGATTAGGGGTGAAATTAAAACGTTTTTATTGAAAAATCACATGAAACCATAAGCTATTTGTGTCAAATAATTTTTGGGTTTGATTTTTTAGTTTTTAAATAGATTGGAAATAGTTTAGAAGCCTTCTGTTAAAGAGACTCAAGACAGCTTCATACTGGAAGTTGAGGTAGGTTAGAAAATCTTTGTAAATCGACAGCTTTGAAAACTATTCACTAAATTAAAGTTCGGAAGTCTGACTTTCGAATTCCATATTTACTTCCGACCTATACATTAATCACTGTCACTATCAATTCGCGGTCATGTCAAGACAGTATGTTATGTATAGTATCATACTACACAAAATGAGTGCCCTAAGTTCTTGTTAACCCCATAATTGGAATAGGGTCGTGAGGTGATTGATCCTTTTCTCTACCCTCTTGGTCGAGTTGGTGTAAAGCCGGAAAATCTGTGGCGAAGTTGTAGGACAGGTTTGTCAGACGGTTTGCCAAATCTGTCGTAAGACACAGACACTCCAACTCGACCAAATTATCAGGGGCGGAGTCAATATTGTACAACATTCGGAGCGTGTGTGGGGGCTTACAATAGTGGGGCCTAGAAGCTGTATTTGCCGATGTACACGATGGAATCAGAACCTCCTCGATCAATCTCTATAGAGATATTCTGCAGTATTCTGCAAACAAAGTTTAGAATGTTTGGAATGCTGAAAGGTATACGTTCACTGAAGACAGGAAACGATTTGACGTAATGGTGCACTTTAATCACATTTTTTCTGTTTATGTCGGAGTGAAATCAATCAATGGGCTTCAAATGGTGAGTTGACAACTTGGCAGGAGGGTGCGACCGACCTCTGGTCCTCACAAGTTCCTACCTCACGCCTCCACGAGTCATATGATCACAGAAAGACTCGCCAGCTGAAACATGGAGACGCTGGTTGGCGTAGCCTGGGCAATGTTGTCAATCCGACAATAGCTGAAGTGAGGGGTGCGACCGGTACATCATATCATAATTTTCCATTCTCATATCTTTCAGGTCTTCCAGGTCGTCAGGTATTACAAAATAATTTAAAATTTAAAATTCTTTTTTTTTCATGGCGGTCATACATTGCCTAAATTTTCTGGTTCATAATGGATGCGCAAGTTTGTCTACAATTGCAACAAAACGGCAAACATACTTTTGCATATAAAAACTAATAAACGATACATTAAAAACTTAAAATCGTTCCACAAAAAACGCATTCATGGCCTATAAAACTCTGGTCAATATCCATAATAAAATGGATATGATCCATAAAATTTATCAATTTGATCCATAATTTATACAAAATTTAGCAATAAAATGTCAAAAATGTACCGTTATATATCTAGGGTATGATCAGTAAAATTGTACGGATTACCCATAAACATATAGCGAATGTTCCATAAAAGGTTCAATATCATTCCTTAAAGTTGTAAAATTGATCCACAGAATCTAACATTTGTGCACTAAAATACGTGCAGATGATTCATAAATTATTGAAAATGTTCCATAAATAAATTGTCTATGATCCATATAATAATGAATAATAATCTATAAACTCATATAAATGATCCGTAGCAAATTATTCTTATAGAAAATTTTCTCAACTACAATTTTTCCAAACATTGGTTTTCAGAAAAAAAAAAACAATCAGATCAAACTTGACTAGCTTCTCAGTTACTTCCACATATATAGATTAGACACACTATATTGTATAATGTGACATAGTAGCCACGATTTGTTATGCTGTACTCAAGTGCTAGAAATATCAATGTTGCCTGCTGGAGCACTTGAGGATTGAAGAACTAAGGAAGTAGAAAGCGGTCGATGTTTCCGATATCGGCTTTAACTTAACGACTGATTCAAGCATTTGCCCGGTATAATGCAAACGGAGGATGTTTTTTGTAGTTAGGTCCGACGAGCGATAGCGAGTTGGACGGCAAGCGTTTGCCCGGCTTAATTTTATAAAAAAATCTTAAATAACAGTTTGATCAAGCTTCTTAAATTTGACATGTAGAGTAACTGTTCCCATATTAATCTCATTGTTCCTTTATTGATCCTACGATGAATCAAACAATTGGGCAGTTGAAGGATCGGTTTCGTTTTCTAATAATATTTGCTTACTTTTAATAACAACAACAAACATTACTAACTAATCCTGTCACCTGTCCATTGTTTATTTCAAGTAGGATGAATTGCAAAGTGATGAGATTAATATTGGAAAATCTTCCCTAGTTCTTTATATGCACGAGTTCTCTTTAACAAATTTATTGGGAAGCATGTGTCGCAGTTGCGGTCGTAAAAGAACGTGAAATCGCGAAAGTAAATGAGCTCTCTGAAAAATTGAAAATCTTCTAAAAAGCAATCCTTCTTTAATAGCAATATTTGAGCCGCATAGCTAAAGAAACGGACATGTTAATAGATCTGAGTAGTAGCGCAGTCAAGGATCGATTTCCCGTAGCCAAAATTTAAAAAAATATAAACTCAACATTGTAATAATTCTGGCATAATTTATGGATCCTACATATTATTTTTAATGCCCAAAGTTTATTTCCTATGGGCCATATTTAGAAGCTTGTGGTTAATTTTTCAAAACTATCATGGATCATTGACGATTGGATCAATAATTTATTGATCATGTGTATATATTTAAGTTCACAAACGTTACATTCTAAGGATCAATTTTACAACTTTAAGGAATGATATTGAACCTATTATGGAACATTTGCTATATGTTTATGGGTAATCCGTACAATTCTATTGATCATACCCTAGATATATAACGGTACATTTTTGACATTTTATTGCTAAATTTTATATAAATTACGGATCACATTGATACATTTTATGGATCATATCCATTTTATTATGGATATTGACCAGAGTTTAATGGGTCATAAATACGTTTTTTATGGAATGAATTTCAATATTTAATGGATCATTTCTTCAGTTTTAAGGTGCAAACTTAGGGCTGCCCAACAAAACAGCAGTCGGCACACATGTAATTTTCAGTTCATATTACAATACACGGTGTTCAATAAGTTCGAATACAAGTTTTCATCATTGCGTAGGTATGCGCCATGTACATATTCTGCATTGGTATTGGTGTCAGCTTTAGCTTCATTCATACGCTACCGAATGTGCGCGGTGTTGACATTCTGTTAGTTGTTGTTCGTTTGTTACGCGCGATGAAAGAGTATCGGGACTTCGTAATTAAGCGTTTTTCGAACGGTGAGCGCCCCGGCGATATATTCCGGCTGCTGAAATCGCATGGGGTCAAGCGGAACTTTGTCTACACGACCATCAGGCGATACCGGGAGACGTCCTCGACCAATGACCGTGCGAGATCCGGTCGGCCGCGTTCAGCGAGGACGCCACGGGTCATCAAGATCGTGAGGGAGCGAATTCGGCGCAAAAAGAACCGCTCAATCCGGAAAACGGCTGCAGATCTCAACGTTTCCATTGGAACCGCTCACACCATACTCACCAAGGACCTTGGTTTCAGGCCTTACAAAAACGTAAGGTCCATGGCGTTTCGGAGGCTACCAGCAAAAAGCGGTTGGATCGAGCTAAGAGGATCCTCTCTCGGCACGCTGGTCAGGAGTTTGTTTTTTCGGACGAGAAACTGTTCGTGCTGCAGCAGCCGCACAATGTGCAAAATGACCGGGTGTGGGCGCCATCGAGGGACAGCATTCCTGAATCCAATATAAACATCCCTCGGTTCCAAAGTGCCGCGTCGGTGATGGTTTGGGGGCAGTATGCAAACGTGGTAAGCTACCCTTGGTGTTTATTGAAAAAACGTCAAAATCAACGCGGCGTACTACAAAACTGAGGTTTTGGAAAAGGTTGTTGCCCCCAGTCTCCGAAGCCTCTACGGCGATGAGCACTACGTGTTCCAGCAGGACGGTGCACCAGCCCATACGGCAAATGTGGTTCAAGCCTGGTGTCGGGACAATTTAACCGACTTTCTGGACAAAACTTTGTGGCCTCCCAGCTCCCCGGACTTGAATCCTCTCGACTTTTTTGTTTGGTCCTATATGATGGCGAAGCTGAACGAATACAAGGTCAGCACTTTGGATCATTTTCAAGACGGTAATTCTCAAAATCTGGGACGAAATGCCCATGCAGTCCGTGCGTGCCGCCTGCGACGCGTTCGAGAAACGTTTGAAGCTCGTTAAGGAGTACAAAGGGGGGGTCATTCCAAGAGAAATGTTGTAAACGTTCCTTGTAAACATAGCTTTCAATAACATAAATCCAAAAAATAAAAAAACATGTTTTCATTTTTTTAACAAATTTTGAAAGTGTATCCGAACTTATTGAACACCGTGTATACCCTCACTATATATTTTATCTTATAGGACATTGTTTATTCATAGCATAATTCTGTATATTTCATTACATTTATTACGCCAGAAAGGTAAATTTCTCTCAGGTACCATACAGTTTAGGAGAGGAGGTCTTGCGGTTATAGGATGATCATCTTCTGGTAGAAGCAGCAGTAAGAATGGGGATCAATTTTCAGCTGTATCTAGCACCGTCGGAGTGGCCTTCTCGAAAGTAGCAATGGATGTATATATAGATGTGTAGATACTAGTATGTGTTATTATATGATGCATGTTTTTTATAAGCTCTAGCATATTTTCATTAATAGAAATGTTGACGACTCTCTCGACCACTCAACCTTTAATTCCTTCATTATATTTTCCATTAAATGGCGTAATATGACCTTAACATTTCAGTACACGATCATCAACTACTATTTGAGCGGTTCAGCGGAACACAGCTGTTCATCATTATTAATTGTATATCATAAATATAATATTATGGAAGAAGTAATAAAATAATTAATAAAATTTTAATTGCTTCAGATTGGTGATCCTCCCGGTATAATTATTTTATTACATTATATCAAATAATAATCAAAATTAATAAATGCTCTTCATTCCAGAAGGTAACATATCTATATGTCATGATTAAATACGTAATAATATAATATTATGGTTTTATATACAATTGAATGCTTTATTGATATTTATACCTCAATGAATAACAAGATGACCTTCACATTCCAGAGATACAGTCACCCATCAGTGATACAAAGTGGTACGAAGCTGCATATTATTATTACTGCCTTAATATTATTATTTCAGCAGGTTAATTAATTTAGTTTAACATGGTTATCATAGGCTCGTGAACTCCAACTATTACATAATTTAACTAAATAGTCCTTTTGAGTCGATGACCGACCTGGATACTCGCCAGCATGTGTGTGAGAGAAGAAAAAGTGCACCATCGGGCGCGACCGGAGTAGGCTAGATCCACCGCCGGGGACTAGACCGAGCGCCACGTATCAGCATCTAGAAAACGGTTTCGGGAGAACTATCATCGTCGGAAAATTCTCCGTTGGAGTAGGCTAGGTCTACTGCCGGGGACTAGTCTGAGTAGATCGTGAAGAAGCACCGGCAATTGGTCGTCGAGGTGCCTGTGGACTGGCAGTCATCCTCCAACCAGAACCGCAGGACCGACCTAGACATCTGCCCGGATTGCATCAGTTTCGGAAGCACTCTTCGTCGGAGTAGGATGGATCCACCTTCGGGGACTATTCTGAGTAGTCCGTAGCGAGTCACCGGTGGGGGCACCAGGGAATCGGAAGCAATCCTCCAACTGGAATCGCTGGACCGACCTCGATACTACCGGACAATAATGAAGCAAGCATATCGCGTTCGTTAACGGTTTCGGGAGATATTCTTTCTCCGGGAAACCTCCGCCGGGTAAGGCTATCTTCACCGTCGAGGGAGTTTGCCGAGTAGCACTGATTGTGACAAACCGCCAGTTCAGGGTCGTCAGGGCGCCAGTAAACCGGAAGTCACCCTCCAACCGGAATCGGTGGACCGACCTCGGTATCCAACTGGTCAACAAAAGTGTAGTACATCTACAACCGGAATGCGCAGCAGCATAAGTTTTATGGTGATGAGATCAGCGAACTAGCACGACTAGCTAGGCCTGGCAACAAGAGAAGTGCATGAGCACAGCCTCCTCCCGAAGTAGTCACTTCCAGAGGAATCCGGGGATACAGGCAACGTCAGACTCTTGTTGTAGTTTGGAGGAATAGGGTTCAGAGTCATCTTCTCTATTCAGAGTGCCTCGCTCTGGCACACGATGGACGAATTTGGTAGCTGGAGTCGGGCAACCGAACGTGGACTGGGTCGGTTTAAAGCTTTACCACCAAGTAAAAAACGCACACACAACACACGCACACAGCACACACACACACACACACACACACACACACACACACACACACACACACATATACACTATATATATATATATATATATATATATATATATATATATATATATATATATATATATATATATATATATATATATATATATATCATTCATACATACACACAGCATGTCCCCAGTTCGTCGAGCTGAGTCGTATTATATCACGGACTAATTTGGGTCCATGATTATATGACACTCGGCCCTCTGGGCATCGTATAAAAAGTCAAGTTTTCAAGCGATCTTAATACCCTTCTTTTGGTGTACGATGGGTAAATAAGAGAACACACCGAGTGGTGATACATCTAAAATTTTTGCTCTACTATATATTCATATATAACATATTATTATTACATTACATCTATATTTATATAAAGATAATAAATACTGGGTTGGGAGGGAGCACCAGGGTATCATTCAAGCTGAAACTGGACGATGGTTTGATTGACTGCCTGAGTCTAGGAGGGGACAAACAGTATCATTTCTTATCCTACCGATTCGAGTGTGGTGCTGCGAGTTCTACTCCAACAGTTTCAGGGAGAGTGACGCGCCCTTCTTAACAAGCCATCCTGTAGAAAGCTTAATGAGTATTGCGAATTGTGTTATTCGATTAATTGGATCATATCGTTGGAAGGAGATTCTTAATTTCCCGTGGATTTCGTGTAAGTGTCTCTGCTTACGGGTCCACCCCTCCGTTTTTGGCCCTTCATACAGCGATAGTGCGAATTCAGATCGGTGGCCCAATTTGATCTTGCTATTAAGTGGAGCTGCATCCAAGCCAAGGGCTAGAGGGGATGGTGCAGGGTGGCCACACAATCTTAATATAAAAATTCCCGCATTTTTCCCGAGTTTTTCCCGCATTTTTGCCTTATTTTCCCGACTGTTAAGATGAGTTGCATAAATAACTTGTAGCTAAATCTCTGAGCTCCCAAACTTTTTCCAGTTTGATTTACCACCAGACACTTTATTTAAAATACGCCTTTTTGTGCGACACGATGAGCCAATTTTCAACATATGTTATCAAATTTGGTAGCTCCTTCTTGGTTCTAGCCAAAATTTGTCCAAACCATTTTCTTTTCTCTGGAATCCGGCAAACTACGTCAGACGGCATTGATCACAGCTGCCCAAATTCTTCTTTCACCATGTGTTAACACCCTTACAAACACAATTCGCCAAACTTCAAACACATTCACCACCACATGAAAGATAAGTTCATTTCTGGCCTCACCTGTTACATCCGGGTAGCCAGATCTTCTAAGGGCAGCTTAAACGGTGGTTCAAATCGTGGTTTGGATTTACTTGTTTAGACCAAACGCAAAAACATCGTTTCATTGCTGGTGTTTGTAAATTTTGTTTTATACCGGATCTATTATGCATCATTTCAGAACTTAAATAAGCTTCTAAGTTTCTTACTGAACGCACTCTTTACAAATTTAATTTAATGAACTTCTATTTAATTTAATGAAGATCTATGAAAATTAGGTGGAAATATCTACATATAATGAACATGCCAGAAGTTGATCAAACTTCTCGGCAGTTGAATAAAATAATTTGAAATTTCCAGATAATCATAAAGTTTGCTCGCTGTCTTTCGAGAAGAGAAATGGTGGAACTTTAGAGAAGTTCATTGAATTGCCGAAAAATTATTAACGTTTCTGGAAACTTGGATGAACTTCAAAAAAGTTTGCTGATCATCCATGGAATAGAAACAACTTTCTGGAAATGACGGGAACTTAAAAAATCAGATTTCGCTTTCGAGAAGTTGTTTTAACTTCCAGCAGGTACATATTCTGTGATAAAAAGCAGAGCATCACACATATTTAAATAAGTTACGAGAAATTGAAAAAAAATCTTGGAAGCCGTGGAATTTCTGTGGAATTGTTAGCATTACAGAGATGTTGTTAAACCGTACAAGAACTTTTTATGAACTCCAAGATTGTGAATAGGTGAAAATAGTTGGTTTCTTTATTCTCGTTTTGGTTGGGTTCGAAATATTATCGAGTAGTAAGAGGTTTAAGATCTTCTTAAAACTTAAATACCCTGAACTTTTGGGATGATTTCCGAGCGATTGGAAAGTTTCTCGATCACCTGGAAAAATCCCTGAAGTTCTAGGAAGCTCTACAAACTTATGGAAAAATCCTTTGAATGTTTCCTAAGCTTTTCGAATGCTCAAAAAATCCAGTTGCCTGTTCATCTGGGACGTTTTCTGAAATTCTGGAAAGTTTCCCGATTTTGGAGGAAGTTTTCTGAAAATCTTGGAAGATCGCAGGACTACTGACAAATTTCTTGAATTGTTGAATCCCCTGAGCATCCGGGAGTTTTTTCGAGCTTCTGTAAAGTTCCCTGAACTTCTGGGAAATTTTCTGAATTTCTGGAACGTTCTCTGAACGTCTGAGATGTTTGCTGACCTTTTGGATAGTTTTCTGATCTTTGGGGGAGTTCCATGATCTTTGTGAGCATTTCCTGAAGTTCTGAGAAGTTGTTTGAATTCATGAGAAACCCTGAACTTCAAGGAAATTTCTTGAACTCCTACATGTTCGCTGAACTTCTAAGAAGTTCTGTAAATGTCCAGCAAGTTTCATGGAATTCTAAGAAGTTCTGTAAACCTCTAGGAAGATCCGCAAACTGTTGAAAAGCTTTACGAATTTCTTGACTTTTCTATTGGAAGTTCTCTATTTTTTTGGCAAGTGCCTTGAATTTTTGGGAAGTTCCCTGAACATCTTGAGTAGTTCTATGAACTTCTGAAAAATACCCAAAATAATCTGTTAAGTTTTCTAAAAATCTGGAAGCCCCCTGACTTTCAGGATAGTTACCTGAACTTTTGTAAGGAACCCTTTACTTTTGAAAACTTTCCTGAACTCGTGGTAAGCTCCTTGAATTTGTGGACAATTCCCTGAATTTCTAGGAAACAATCTGAATTTCAGGAAAGTTTTCTGAACTTCTATGTAGAACCCTTAATTTCTGGAAAGCTCCCCGATTTTCTGGAAAGTTCCCTGATTTTATGGTATTTTTATTTGACATCAGGGAAAATAGCTAAGCCTCGGGAAAGTCTAAGTCAAATCTAAAAAGTATACCGAGCTTCTGATAAGTTCCTTGAGTTTTTAAGTGCACTGAATTTACAAGATTTTTTTCGAACTTTTGGGAGAAATTTTTTGTCTATCAGTTTGTTAACCTTTGCTTTGCTTTGTTTGTTAAAAGATTTGCAAAATATCCTCAGGGTCACCAAACCCCAAGTTTTCGTCGACAGAACTAGCTGAGGACATACGCCAACATCCGTTAGGCTGCAGTGCACCTATGTAACACTGAGGCCAACATATCCAGCTGCATCGCAATAGCTGGAAAAAGTCATCAGTGGACTCTAGTTGTCGCATAATGTCAAGGATCATATACCTTGGCATGTTGGAACATCATGAAAGTGCTTCTTGTCATAGGTTGGCGTGGCGCTATCTATCACTATCAGCACTATCTAATATCGTTTAAATGAGATGCATGCATTCACACACTCACCACCACTCAAACCAATCCATGGTAAAAAGTTTGCGAAAAATCCTCGGTCTCTGAAAAAAACAAAACTTCTGATCTCTGGATATTGTATGACTGACAAGATGATACGTGTTGGCGGGTTTAACAACAAGAAATACTACACCGATGCGGGGAACGCAAAGTTTGTCTGTTTTAGCTGGTTCTTTTTAAGTTTGCTGATGCAAATCAACTATAAAGGCACAAAAATAGACCACCGGTGAAGATGCTCAAGCGATTACGTTTTGAACAGTGCTGAACAATGAGATCGGTGGACCGAGTAAGCCGACAAAGTCCATGAGTAACTCTGGACTAGGTATGTTTCCTTCGCAATCGGAATTCCGTGAAACCACAAAAGTGTTGATGGGCACATTTGTCAAGTGTCACTTCTCACCATCTGGACCACACACAGTCATTCTCAAAAATTTCAAGAAAACTGTGGCAGAAAATATACAAACAAGTAGATGTTTTGCTACTGCCATCTCAGAAAGGAACACCCTCAGAATTGAACCGGAAGACTGGAGATCTAAGGGCTACATGTTGCACCAGTAGATAACAGGTAATGAATACTTCAACCATTTCAGTTTGGACACTCCCAGCAAAATCAAATTGAAGTGTCCAAATAAAGTGCATTAATTGTATGTGTATATATTTCTCCGTGAAGAGGGCAACGATTATGATGTAGAAGGAGATGTTCGCTCATCACCATGAGGCACCAAGAGTGAACAACAATGTTTTTGGCTAGAATGAAAGATATGACACTTTAGTGATCGTCAGTCGGTGCGAAACAACACATACCCAAAAAAGGAGAGAGTTCCTCTCCCATGTGCGCATCAGTAAACAGAGTGCACACAATAGATCGCTAGAATAACTATACAAGCCACAGTGGTACATGAGCGTCTTCCAACCGGACATTTTTGCCTGTTGAAGTGGCGGACTTAGTCCGTGCTTCAACCTACCCTGCAGTGGGATGTTAGGCAAAAATGTCGTTGGTCTGCAGGTACCACTGTACACATGCCCTTTTCGCTCAATTTTCCTAAAAACATCTGCTATATTTCCAAGCCTGCCGCACACTAGCGGAACTATCAAAACTTTCTCTTCATATCTTTCATTCTAGCCAAAAACATTGTTGTTCACTCTTGGTGCCTCATGGTGATGAGCGAACATCTCCTTCTACATCAAATAAAAGTGGTTTTTAAGAGTGTCCAAATTACGGTGTTTACCCTAATTTCACAAAAAAATATTTTTTTATTAAAAGATAATTTTTATTTATTTTGTTTTGTTTTAGCGTTGCTGATGCTTCAGACCACAGGAATGAATCTAATTCCGAGCAGTTATCAACACCACGAAATTGTGATACCATAGCTGATGATGAGAATCAACACGAGGACTTATGGCAGGATATGCGAAGGCATCTTGATGATGATCTACTAACATCAATTCAGAAAACTGGAACAGCATTCACCATATTTCTGCACAGCTTGCCTAATTATAATCGTGCAATGGTGTTTGAAATTATCGCTTCATTGAAAAATATGGTTTTGGAACCATTGATGACGATTGCTTGTGAAGTGATTGTAATGAAGTGATAAAATTTGTCTGCCATACAAATAAGGCTTGTGTGTTCGATGAACACCTGGATGCATATGTAGTTGATCCGCATAACTATGAAATCGGTAAATGCGGTATTGAAGTAATCACTCATTCTCCGTCTCATCTATATCACCTACCAGATGGCCGGAAAGCGATTCGCTTTCGAAATTAACGGTGGAACAAATTTTTTTTTTAATTTACCTAAGAAACAAAACAGTTTTTTCTTGCTTTATTAACGAGACTTCTCGTAAACAAAATAGGGTTAAACCTGTGATTACGATTGACACAAACAAATGTTTTTAAAATTCAACAATCTTTTGCCATTTTGTTGTTGAGTTCATATTTGTATGGTTACTTTCTTTTTTTTCATGTAGACTGCGGGTGACGTCGAAGTCAAGATCAACCAGCGATTGGAGTTTCTTCGTACAAAATTTGAAAATGTCCTAATGCAGCCGCAAATAATCACGGTAGGAGCATCGCGACCTGATAAATCCATTATCGTGGTTTTCGGCGGCTCCGAGTACAAAGCAGAAAACATACTGCAATCCATATGTATGTGCATGCACGTAACGTACGTGTTGAACCTGCAGTACACGCCGGATTGTAGGCCACTGTGGCTGTTTCTACAAACCTATATGTTTAAAATACCAGCGTCGATTGTGGAGCTGCCGAAGAGCACACGTGATTTGCTGAAAGCTATCGATTGTTAATCCTCATTTCCTTTGTATTCATGCCATTTCTGTAATATACTTAAATTGAATCGAAACCAAAAACTGAAATAAAAAATGAGTTCACTTATCAAACTCCTGAAAGAATCCGTTTTTTCTTATATTCATAAGTATGTTTCATGTTACCATGAACTCGCTTCATGGTACCTATATGGAATCATGAATAATGTTCATGTTTTCATTTTTTTTTTTTTCGTAGTTCCAAACGAAATGCTTCATGATATCATGAACCAAACTGTCCGTTGTCGTCACTACAATTGGAATCATAAATGACAGGTGCCAATAATCATGAATAGTAGTGCATGTTTTCATGAATTTAATTTATGGTTACTAATCAGATGCTTCATGATTTCATGAATCAAGTTGCCACTTTCAGCATCAAAAATCAAAACATAACGCCATAGTGGCGTTACGTTGGATCATAGTAAGCTGATTCATGATTTCATGACTTTTATTCATGGTGTATATTCATAACATGAAAAAATACGTTTTTCATGATACCATGAACCATTTTGCTAGTTTCGAGCACCGGATTTTTTCCCGTGTGAACTCATAATTGAGCCTGACGTAGTGGTTTTTCAGCGCAAGCGTACGATGTTTGAGCATGAGGCTGAGCATGATAGACCGCCTGTGGTTGCTACTCCGTTGTTGCCAGATCAGCTCTTATTATGCAGAGAACCAACCTGCCCGAATGCAGGTCAAGTAAGGAAAAGGTAGCAATATTTTGACGCGATACTCGCTTTATTGGAAGCCACGCAGTCCATTTTTGATTTGAACCGATTTAAACCAACAGTAAGGATGCTATTGAGTCCACTCATAGAGTGTGATAGTAGTATTTCATTAGAAAAATAGAGCAATTCATCTCAACGCCTGGAGAGCCAACTTGGACCGATCTACACCAACAGTACGGATGCCGCTGGAATCACTTACAAAATGGGACAGTAATTTATTTGTTCCAATAGGACCGACGGGCATGGCGAACGAATAATTTGAATCACAATTAATTATGTACCTTACCACCGACCCATCTTACCCATCTGGAAGGAACAAAGTATCGAAACGACTTGTTCAACCGATTCAACCGATGGTCGACGCAAACCTATTAAAAATAAAATTTATTAATATAGATACAGTCGGTAACAATTACCTGTCTTACTCCACGTCCGTGAGAGCGCTTACTTCCTCACGAGTCGCCTGTACCCAACTAGCTCAGCGTAAGCGTACGATGTTTAGTGAATTTTCTCAAAGCTGCTCTCTAATTCGATTGCAGTTTTCGAAATTCGCTGGTTTGCCAAGAGAGGTGCGACTCTTTTGGTGGACTGTCTTTCTATCGTGCCTGTCAATGACATACCTTCTGCTCAAATATGAACGAGATTGGTTAAATAAAACAGAAACGGTTAATTATTCTTCAATATTTATTTTGTTTCGTTCAGAATGATCAACATCGGAGGCTATACACATATGCCAACGTTTTTTCCATTCCTTGTAGCACTTTTCATATGCCTCTTTTGGTATCGCCTAGCTAGCTTAACCTTTTTGAATTCTCTTTTATGACATTAATCGTCTGATAATGTTCACCACGAAGCAACAATTCAAACTCAAAAGAGGAGGAAAAAGTCACATGGTGCTATATCAGGCGAATACGGCGCTGGAGGAACGATTTTAACGTTGTTTTTGGTCAAATAATGCTGTCCCACAATTCTTTCCTTTTGAGGCGAATATTCTACCGCAAACGCTTCATAACGCCCAAATAATATTCAGCATCGACCGATTGACCTTCCGGAAGGAATTCCGAGTGCACCACACCTTGGCTATCGAAGAAAACAGTCAGCATAAGCGTGATTTTCGATCGACTTTGTTTTTTGGGTTTCGGCTCATTTTGGAAGCGCCATTCCGATGATTGCTGAGCTGTTTCGACGTCGTACTCGTAGACCCAAGTCTCGTCAGCAGCATGATGTGCTAGATATCCGTATTAGTTATTGTGGCAGTTTTGCGTTAGTTTTTTTTTTTATAGAAAATTCAACAATTTTGGCACAAGACGCGCGTACACACGTTTCTTGCCCAAAACATCGTGTATAATGCTATGAACGGATCTAATTGAGCTAATCAGGGCTACTCATAAACCACGTAGACTCTTCTGGGGAGGGGGTTTTGGCAAAGTCTACGCTCCATACAAAAATTAAAAAATTGTATGGAGGAAAGTCTACGAAGGGGGGGGGGTTGAGATGTTCAAACATAAGTCTACGTGGTTTATTAACAGGCCCTCAGC
>JASCZW010015357.1:0-20740 GCA_034211315.2 Aedes japonicus | reverse complement strand
ATCATAATTTGTTCCTCATTTGAGCTCAAGAATGTCAGTTCGGAGAGACTGAAATTGGTTTCTTGCATACCTCAGAATGTTGTCTTGGAGAGTCCGAAGTTGTTCTCTCAGAGGACTAAAAATCTCTCAGTTTTGGAGATGCCAATGTTCGATACTTCAGTAGAGTTCAAATTATGTCTTCTAAAATGACCAGCAACTTCGTTGAGAACACCAACATTGATTACTTGCGGGATGGCTAGGTATTCTCTCAGTGCAAATTTAGTTTTGGAGCCAAAACCTGTCTCGCCGCTAAGTTCAAAATGCAAATGGCTGGTCGAGTTAGGAGACTCTGAAACAGGTTCCTCACAGAATCCAAAACTGCTCTCTCAAAGAGTCCAAAACTGGTCGTTCGTAGAGCCTAAATTGAGCTCTCATGATGGGAACCCAAAAAGAGATAATCTCAAAATTGAATACTCGTAGAGTTTAAATCGGTTCTCTCTAGAAGGATCATGGAAATTATCCTGCTCAGAGCAACTCTGAATGAGCGAGATCCTCACAGAGTGCAATGTTATCGTCTTAGAGGCATGTTTTCTCGTAGAACCGGAATTTGTTCTCTGAAAAAACTAAACATGTTGTTCAGAGACCCCAGTTGGTTATTTGTAGAGGAACCAAATCATTCTCTCAGAGTGACCAAACAATGTCGTTGATAGGAGACCAAAATAGATTCCTCACAAAGTTCAGTAACTCATCTGTAGAGCTCAAAATGAAAGAGGTGAACGTTGCTAGGAGGACTAAAATTAGGCTCCCTCACCGAATCAAAAATTGTTATCTTAGAGAGTCCACAACTGCTTCCTCGCAGAGTCTAAGATTGTTCCCTCAGAAGAACTGAAACCGCCGTTCAGGAGACCAAAATTGTTTATCTCGCAGACTGACAAATTATTCTCTCAGAGGGGCTAAATAATGTCATTGAGACAGAAGTGAGAATCCTCACAGAGCTCAACAATGAACTAATCCAAAATTTTGGGAGTTCAAAACTGGTTCTCGATATAGCTTAAATATCGTTTAGAGATACCAAACTTTGACACTCGTAGAGTTAAAAATTTCTCTTAAAATGACTAAAAAATTGTCACTTGAGAGACGCCAAAATTGCTTACTCGCCGAATGGCTATAATTATTCTTTCCTGAAAGATCAAATAATTTTCGTCCAAAGAGAAGGAATAGATTCCGAACAGGTGCAAACTATTTTTAGAACTGCAACTGCTGCTCGCTGAGTTTAAAATGAAAAAAGTCATTCGGAGAGACTGAAATAGGCTCCACACAGATTCTAAAATTAAATGACTGAAAGAGTCCAAAACTCGTCGCTTGTAGAGTCTGCACATAAACTCCCAAAGAGCCTAAAAACTTAATTTAGAGATACTAAAATTGGATACTGGGTGGAGTTTCAACCCTGAACTTTTAGATGGGCAATGAGACTGTCCACTAGAGCAACCGAATTAGAATCCTCACTGAGTGCAGTTATTACTCCTAGAGGCATCTAAGCTATTTCATCGTAGAGGTCGAAATTGTTCTCTGAAAAATAACTGAAAATGTCGTTCAGAGAGACCCAAATTGGGTACTGGAAGAAAGACAATTTATTCTCTCATGGGGCGACCAAATAATGTCTTTGATAGAGATCATAATAGATTCCTTACAAAGTTCACAAACTCTTATGGGAGCTCAAAATAAAAAGAATGTCGTTCGGAGAGACTGCAATGAGTTCCTCACAGAATCCAAAATCGTTATCTTAGAGAGTCCAGAACTGGTTCTTCGTAGAGCTCAGATTGTTTCCTCAGAAAGGCTAAAATGTCAGTTTAGGGAGACCAAAATTGGTTACCTGCAGACCGACAAATTATTCTCTGAGAGGGCTAAATAATGTCACTGAGACGGAAATAGAATCCTCACTGGTCTCAAATTGAAATGAATCCAAAATCGTTGTCTTAGAGTGTCCAGAAACGGGTTCCAGTAGAGCTCAAATGTATATCTCAGAGGGACTAAAATATCGTTTAGATATACCAAAAGTTGGATACTCGTTTATTTTTAAAAGGGACCATGATGACCCTCAGAGAAACGAAAATAGAATCCTCACGGAGTTCAAAGCGATTGACAAAACTTTTTCCACATGGCGATCGAAATTGTACTCTGGAAATGAACCAAAAAGACGTCTGGAGAATTCAAAATTGGTTATTCGTCTAATTGCAAATTATTCTGTCTGAAGGACCAAATAGTGTCGTACAGAGAGATTGAAAAAGGTTCCTCGCAGAGTCTAAAATTGTTGTCTTAGAGAGTCCAAAACTGGTCCTTCGTAGAATTCAATATTGTTGTCTCAGAGGGACCACACAATGTCGCTGAGAGAGGCCGGAATAGACTCTTTACAGAGGTTAAAATTATTGTCTTAAAGAACTGGAAATGGGACTCCTTCACGGGCTTAAAACTCTTCTCTCAGAGGAACTAAAAGCTTCTGTCCAGAGATACCGAAGTTAGTTATTTGACAGTCTAAAATTGTCTTCTCAAAATAATGCTTTCAGAGGCCGAAACAGATTTTCTAAAAAGTTCCCAATTGTTTTCTTGAAAGGAAAAAAAAAAATTCAAATAGAGATATCAAAATTAGTTTCTCGTAGGGTTCAGTTGTTCTCTCAAAGAGTCCGAAAAAGTTCCTCTCGAAGGTTAAAATTAATTTATCGATAATCAAAGTTGGTTTCTGATAGAATCAAACAATTTTAACCGAAAGTGACCAATGGCTTTCTTAGAAACCTCGTTAGCCTATTCTAATCGATCCGAGAGACTTAAACTTAATGTCTAATTTAGTTTACATTGATTACTATAAGGTCTCCAATTGGTCTCCTAAAAGTCTCAAATAGAACTTAATTTGCTCACCAATTGGTTTCCAAATACCGTCTTCAAGATTAATCCGATTGATTCCCTAAAGATCCCAATCGATCTTCAATTAGTTCCAAATAGTCTCTAGAAGGGCTACAGTAGGTCTCCAATAGGTCGTCCATCGAATTTCAATTAGTCAACAATACTTCTTGAGTTGCTCTACGGATGGACGTCAACTAGTCATCAAATGATCCCCAGATGGTTTCCCAAAGGTTTCCAATAGGTCTTCAATTGGTCTTCAAATGGTCAAATCATCTTATTTAATAGATTCCAAGTGGTTTCAAATGTTCTCCAAAAAGTCTCCAATAGGTCTCAAATAGTTCTTCAATTAGCCATCAATTGTTCACCAAGTATATTCCATAAGGTTGTCAAACGCCCTTTAGTATGCCTTAGGAGTTCAAAAGGCTTCCAAATGTTCTTCAGATGGGCTCTTATAAGCTTCCAACAGGTTTTCTATTCGTCTTCCATATGTTTTCAATAGATCTTTAACTAGTCTTCATTTGGTTATCAATAAGTTTCCAAAAGTTTTCGAATAGGCCTTTTAATGATTGCCATATGGTTTCCAATTGATTTCTAGTTGGTGACCAATTGGGCTTCGAATAATTCGAAACTGATTTACATATTGCCATCCTAAGATCATCAATAGGTCTCAAACAGGCTTCATTTGGTCTTCAATTGGTTCAACAGACTCCGTAGATTGGAATCTTAGAAGCTCTTCAATAGGTCTTCAATTGATCCACAAATGGTCTCTAAATGGTTTTCAACTGGTCACTATATTCAATGGGAAATAGATATAAAAATAGATAGCCTCTTATTGATTTGAAATGTTCTCCAAAATAGTTTCCTACATACGTCTCAAATGACTTTCAAATTGGTCTTCAACTTTCAACCTAGTAGATTCAATAAAATCTATAAAAGCGCTCCAGTATGTCTCCCATAGGACTCCAAAATCCAGCAGGTTTTCCATAAGCCTTCCATTTGTTTTCAAATCTGTAACTGGTGTTCAACTGGCTTCCAATGAGTCTTCAATAGTTCTGTAATATGTCTCTAAGTGGTTTCTCTTAGGTTTCGAATTGATTCCTGCTTGGTCAAATATTGCTCTTTAAATAATTCTCAAATGATTTGCATGATTTCTAAAAGGATTAAAAAGGTCTTCAATTGGTCTCAATCGGCTTCAACAGATTCCACAAGGACTCCAAAAGCTCTTCAATAGGTCTCCAAGGATCCAAAAAATGGTCATCTAATTGGTCTTCAAATGGACATCAAATTCAAAGGGAAATAGATAACCTGAAATTAATACCTTATTGATTTCAAATTGATTTCTATAAGGTCTCAAATTGATCTCCAGCAGGACTTCATTTATTCTCAATTGGACTCCCATCGATTTCCTATATGGTGTCTTTAAGATGAATCCAACGGATATCCAATAAGTTCCAATTGGCGCTCAATTGGTTCCAAATAGTCTCTAGAAGTGGCTATAAGAAACTTATAGCCAAATAAGTTCCAAATAGTCTCAAGAAGGGCTATAAGAGACTTCAACAGGTGTTTTTTCCAATAGGTCTCAAATAAGTCTTCAATTGGTCATCAAGTATATTCCATAAGGTCCCCAGTATGTCTTAGAGTCCAAAAGGTTTCCAAACGTTCTGTAGATGGGCTTTTATAAGCTTCCAACAGGTTTTTTATCAGTCTCCCAATCATGTTTTCAATTGATCTTCAACTGGTCTTCAATTGGTCTTCAATTGTTTGCCAACAAATCCCTTTAGTTCTTAGTTTCCAAAATTTCACCAATGGACCTCTAAATGGTTGTCATATGGTTTCCTATTGATTTCTAATTGGTGACCAATCGGGCTCCAAATAATTCTGCAACTGATTTTACAAATCCTAAGGTTCCTTCCTAAGATCTTCAATAGGTCTCAACTAGGTCTTCAATTAGTGTTCAATTGGCTTCAAAAGATTCTACAAGGACTTCAAATGCTCTTCAATAGGTCTCCAATTGATCCCCAAAAGTCTTCAAATGATCATCAAATTCAATGGGAAATAGATAACCTGAAAATAGCGTCTTATTGATTTCAAATTGATATCTATAAGGTCTCTAATTGGTCTCCAACAGGACTAAATTTGTTCTCCAATTGGTCACCCACTGATTTCCACATAGTGCCTTCCAGATGAATCCAATAGAGTTCCGATGCGTCTCAAATTGGTCTGCAATTTGTTTCAAGTAGTCTCTAGAAGAGCCACAATAGGCCTCTACTAGATCGTCTATTGAATTCCAATTAGTCAACAATAGGTATTACATTGGTCTACAACTGATTTTCAAATAAGTCTCAAAAATGATCTCTAATTGCTTTCCCAAAGGTTTACAATAGGTTTTCAATTGGCCTTCAAATGGTCTCCAAATCATCATTTTAAATAGTTTCCAGATAGTTTGAAATGTTCTCCAAAATAGTTTCCTACATAAATACGTCTCAAATAGCGCTCAAATTGGTCTTAAACTTTTCACCATAGGATACCAATATGTTCACAAATGGTCTCCAGATTAAATCTTATGAGCTTCCAACAGATTTTCAATTGGTCTTCTATATGGTTTCAATTGATCCTCAACTGGTCTCCAAATGGTGCGAATAAGTTTCCGAAAGTTCTCCTATTAGTCTCTAAATGGTTGTCATATGATTTCCAAATGATTTCTAATTGGTCATCAATTGGGCTCCAAATAATTGTTAATAGATTTGTACGATCCCAAAAACTACTATGATCACCTCTGAACAATTTAGCTCGGCAGTGTCCTGTCAACTGTCCTGTCCACCGACAATACCAAACAGTCCAAGTTTGGTGTGGCCTCTGCTTTACACAGAAGTTGTCTCCATTGTAATCGGTCCATGGCTGGTCCTCGTCAGTCTCGCTATCTGCGGAGTGTCCGCAGGTCGCCTTCTACTTGATCGATCCACCTTGATCGTTGCGCGCCGCTTCTTGTTGTGCTCGTCGGTTCGTTTTCGAGAACCATTTTAACAGGGCTGTCTTTCGACATTCTTACAACATGCCCAGCCCATTGTAGTCGACCGATTTTAGCGATGTGAACAATGGGAGGTTCTCCCAGCAACTGATGCAATTTGCGGTTCAATCCTTGCCTCGTCTACGTTCCGTCTTCCATGTGCACTCCACCGTAGATTGTACGCAGCACCTTCCGTTCAAAGACACCAACGGCGCGTTGGTCTTTCACTAGTAATGTCCATGTTTAGTGGCCGTAGAGAACTACCGGTCTAATCAATGTCTTGTAGATAGTCAACTTTGTAGTTCAGCGAACTTTGTTCGATCTTAGCGTCCTTCGGAATCCAAAGTAGGCACGTGTCGTTATTGACGGTCACCAATGAGCCCTAATACACGAATTCGTCCATTTCCTTGATTTCATTTCAACTACGATGAATAAAAAAATGAGTCAACATGATCAGTGTACGTGCAGATCTATGTATGTTGGAAAACCCAAAAAACCAGTTAATAGCAATTAATGGCGGAAATTAATTCGCTGCACCATTGCAGAAACGTTTATTGAAAAACGACCAGTTGGATCTAGTCGGACTAGTTGGATCTTCAAATGTTAATGATTTTTTTTATGATGATTAAAACTACGCTTTTCAGACTAGGAAGTGATCACCAAACAATTATACCACTTTATACCGGTTCCGAAAAAAACTGGTATAAATCGTGAAAAAATCGCCCATGTTTAATTTAGCTGTCCTCTACGTTCCGAGCTAAAAACAAAGTATCCGAAAACGTTTTTCTCATCCCCAACATAGGTTAGACCACTTGATCGGTTGACACCCCACGACCCGTTGCAGTTTTGAAGACATTTATTTCAGCTCTGCCGACCAATTGCTTGCTACTTTATGTTTTAACTCATTTTTTCCCAAGCTATTAAAATCATTTTCATATAGTCACTAGTTACTGTCTATCTCACTCTGACTCTTTTGCCTCTGTCTATTTGTCTTCTCAACATGTTTTTGTGTTGTTTATCCTATGAAGAAAAAAAAAAACCAAATCTCTGCAACCATCCAAAATTTTCCATCCGGAATCAAAATTTTGAACTGAGGAATCAAAATGCTATCTTATCAACGAAACTATTACCATTACTACCTACTACTACTACTACTACCACTACTACTACTACTACTACTTCTACTGCCACTAAAAAACCGACCACAACCTTCCCCCCTCAAACCGCCCCAAAAAACCAAAACAGATCGAAACCAAAAATTTCTCATCTGCTAACTGATTTTTCTCTATTTTTCTTCTCTTCTGTAGATGGTCACGCCTGATGCTCTATTTACCCTCTTTGGTATGTCCGCACACACATATTGTTTTATTACGATTATCAGTTTTCTACAAAAAGTTTTCGTTTTTGTCGGTTTCACTTTTGTGTATACTACCACCTTTTTTTGTTTTGTTTATTTATTTTTGTTTGTTCAATATTTTTTTCCCACTTCACCACCTTTTTGACCGTACGATTCAAACCACCGAAAAAAAAACACACTATTGTTTACCTTTTTTTTATTAAGTATATTTTACTTGTTTTTATGTTTTTGTTTTTCTGTGTGTGAGTGTGTGTTTTCATCGCTTCATCATTGATTTTTTTCTGAAACCAAAAAAAAACAATAACACGCATTTGTTTCCTTATTAGTTTTCCGATTATTGTTTTGCAAAAAAAAAACACTTTTGTTTACGTTCTGTTTACTTGATGAAAAAAAAATCTTCTTTAGCTATGTGTAAAATTTTCCGTTTCCGAAAACTTCAAAACAATCAAATTTTCAATGTTTATTTATTTTTGTGTAGGGACAAAGGCGAATTGTTTGCGTTTGAGTGAATGTGTGTGTGCGTGTGGGTGAATATGAGTGATTCGGTTTCGGAGAAACAAATTTTCGGAAATTTTACAGCACACAGCATTATGGTCGAGCGCGCGGCGAACGTCGGAAGACTGTGACAGATGGGAAACGAAAAACCGCCGAACCGTCAAAAGAAAAGACAAAAGAACAAAACTTGCGTGCGGGGCCGCCTCCTCGCTATTGTTTCGCCGCATTGACAGAAGAAGCGATAGCGTCAACCGGCAGCTGCTGCCGCCCGCCACGCCGGGGCCTGTCAGTCAAGTGTCAAATTTTGATTCCCCTTCGCGGCGACCGGGGGAATGAGTGGAAAGAAATTGAAAAGTTTTGACACCGTCGTCGCCCGAATTTCGGGGTATTTCTGTCTTTCCCGGAGGAGCAACTCATCTGAATAACGATGCGATGACAAATTTTTGTTTGTTTTGTTTTGGGTTTTTTTTTATACAAGGGAAAGTGAAAGTTGTTCTTTTTATTCGAGTCTATTCACAGAGGGTTTGCCAATCGAAGAAATGGGATTCCACGGAATGGATAGGTTGCAAAATGTGTCCAAAGTGAGGAGGAGAGTTGATTTTTGCGGAAGGTTGTTTTTGAGTTAAACTGTCAAAAATCTCAAAATGGTGGGAAAGTGGATTCTTCAAAGAAAACATGTGACTTTTTTTTTCTACGTGTAGAACATCGTTCTCGGAACAAATTCTGAATCAGTCCCTTTCCCAACTAAAACCCCCTTTCAATCGACCGAACCACACACGAAAAAGGTTTCAATTTTTAAATCAGACTCCATCCCTAATCTCGAGCCCACTCCGGATGAGGTTTCACCTCCAAAAAAAGGGCTAATCTTTTTGCCGTACTTCATCGCAACTATTTCCACCGGTGCTACCATGCGTACGAAGGAACCTGTGGCTGTAATCCGTAATAGGATCTCACCTGACACGAACCGGCCCCGGTGGGACGGGGAAGCCCGAGCTTTCTGAACACGTACGACGATCCAATCCGCTTCCATTATAACCTCAACAAGTAAAGGAGAAGATGTACAAAAGCCATATCCGGCGAAGCATGGGATATGTCTTCTTGGTTATCCTTTCTCCTTGAAAACCCGATGGTGCCAGTGGCACCACAGAAAAGAATTATATTTCCACTTGCACAAAAGCCTGTGTCCTTTCTTAAGGCGGCGCCATTGCCGGGATTTAGATCCTGGAAAGGTTATAGTGGGTGCAATCTTCTTCCTTACACCATTCATCCCCATGTGTGTGAGTGTTGTTATAAGAGCTTTCTGTTGCAAGGGGTTAGGGTTTATTGAATGCAGGTGCGCCTTATAGAAATTGAATTTTGGAAAACTTTTCCGATTCACTCACCGGGTACTTGCAGCAGAACTTCCACCCGATTATTGTTTGACAGGTTGATAGCACGACCGAACTCCTAATTGATTCACTTAAATAGAACTGAACGCCCCCCCGTTCAAGTGATTTCCGAATTTTACAACGCCAAGCCCTCCCGTCGTTCGTCTGACAGGTCGAACTGGAAAATCCCCGCCTGCTGTAACATTCAAATTTTCCTCCCATCGATTCCGTTCATTCTTTCGGGGCGTAGAAAGCGAGACGGGCGTCGCACGACAGAAAAAAAAGGGATCGAGTAGACTTCGCTTCACTTACTTAAATCTCCACTATTCATATCCTTTTTGGAACGAAACCGACGACCTAACCTCAATCCCGCCCGGGGGAGGCAGGCGAAGGCACCGGCAAATTTCCATAATCTCTTCACAGGCAGTCAACCTGAAACCAACCACTGCTACTTGCTTTCGCTACTACCATTGCATGTGGTCTTGTTTCGCGCATATGCATCGCATAGATGCACCACCACCCACCCACCACCCCCACCACCGACCGCCGCCGCCACGACTCAGGAATAGAAACAGGTGAAAAGTTCCCGTTCATGTGGCTTTGCAACTCTCTCTCTCTATATGATTTTTTTACCCCCTCCGTCGAGTTGAACAAAGCGATACACTTTCAGGTGAGACGTGAAAAAATGGCGTCTAGTGGTGAAAATTCATATAAATTGTTTCGATCTAGATTGTGGAATTTATTGGTTTAATTTTTGTTGACTAGTTGGAGGTGGTGTGGTGGCCATCAGAGTTTGCAGACGGGAGTGACTTCGGCTGGCAGTTGGGCTACGGTCACGGAAATTCCGGTCGAAGCTGGTTCTGGGGGGATTAGCATATGGGAATTCGGTTGCGTTTTTTCGCCCGAAGCTGTTCATGACTAACGACGCTTCATGTTAATTAAACATTGTTTCGTTGATGATCGGTCGGGCATGGTCTGAAAATATGTCAGTCCTAGTAAGGAACGAAAGTCATTAGAAATGCTCTGATTTGAACTTCAAACTTGTTCATAAAGTTCTTTAGCTTGGACTAACCTAAAAGTCTTCTGAATATAATCAGGATTTCTTCTTGTTTGGTGGTGCTTTTCTATCATAATAAGCTTAGTGCCTGCTCTTAACTTAGTGTTCTTACTGCAGTTTGATAGCTATTAATTGAGGGTTATCGATGCCAATGCCAATAGTCTGGTTCGTATGTTCAACCTGTTCATTGAACAGGCAGTCAATAGTTCCAACAAACTATATATGACATTTCTTTGTTGGCTGCATTTGAGGTAACAGTTTTTCCTCTTGCCAAGCCTCGTAGTAGGTTTCTTGTCTTTCGAAAATACTCATGACTTCTTTTTAATTATGGGACCGCCATCTTTGAATCCACAAATCCATCAAACATCAGATTTTCTTTATAAAAATGTTCCAATTTTTACAGTAAAGTGTGCGTAGAATCTAGCACCCATTGGTCAGCAATGGTATTACGAGAGAAACCTATTTGAAACAATCCTTTAAGTGACCATTGAAAGCAGCTTCAACCCCAGAGCTAGATAGTGATAGCTCTTCTGCAAATCCAGCAACCCAGCACGATATAATTTAGATAAGGAAAATGCTACACACTTCTAGATTTGGAAATGTAAAATTTCCAAACTAGGCACGTATCTTGCACTATTTGAAAGTAGGATGGATGTGATGTACTTATAATCAGATGGATCTCACCCATGGCTGCCTTTAAAATGTTCATTCCTTAAAAAAGAAAACTTTCGACCTCGATTCGTAATTAATTTCATGCACTCGTGACAAAATAAGTGCAGATGTTCCAGTTTTTACAGTAATTTACTGATAATATTCCTACCAATGTGATGCACGAACCAACAAATTTAAATTTCAGCAATAAACTACTGAACACTTGCTGAGCATACAATCTTAATAATAATGAATATGACCAGTTATGTGACTTTGAGATTTAAACATAGATGTGACTCCATTGTATGTTTTTTGATGTATTGTTAAAACATTATTTGAACCTCAGAAAAATAAATACTGTCACACTCAAAAGCACGTTCCGAATGATACACTTACAACAGTTTCTAGAATTTATTTGGTTCCCTCAAATCTAGGTCCGTAAAGTGTTTGCCTCCAGCCTATGACAACATCAGACCTAACGCAGTCGGTTCCATACGTTACTACACGGAGAAAAAAACAGTACTGTTTGAAATAGTAAACTTGTTTGTTGACATCCAAACCAAAAAATCTAGTTGTTTTCAAAATCCGTTTTTTTTTGTTTTAAACCAAAAATTTTGTTTTTAAACAAACAGACAGGTTGGTTGTTTATACCTAACGATATTACCACAAGCAACACAAAACCACCATATTTGGTTTTAGCGACTTGAATGTGATTTAAATGCGTAGCATTGGAGTTATATCAACTGTATTGTAACAAGTGTGCTGCTAGGGACCACAATACCACACAAATTATGGTTGTTCTAAACTAATATTTTTGATGTTTCCACTTTGAAAAGGATTTATTATAACTAAAACACAGGTTGCGTTGACTCAGAGAAACAAATTAGAATTTTAGATTAGAATTTGTTTTCGTAGCTGTCATATTGAAGCAACCAACATAAAGGTATATTCAAACGGATGTTAGTTTAATTTTACTGCTGAATTCCCGAAACAATTGCCCAAAAATTTAAGTTTGTTTTAACCACCATAGGTAGTTAAATCAAATTAAAATGATGTTTGTGCCCAATTCAACGTGAACCTCCGGTTGAATAATACTAGAATATATTGGAATTTACCAATCTTCTTTCTCAGTGTACAAGTTCAAATTTGCGTACCCTTTCGAGATATATAGATGATAAAACAATTCATGATGTTACGTAAAATGCATAGCAGATAGAATTTCATCATTCGTAAATGTAATGCTCGAAAATTAAAGGTACATGCTTGAAAAAATGAAGATTTTAGGTATAGGAAGAAAGACATGTTTGGAAATTTAATTTTTTGAGTTACACTTCTAATACCTCAGTAGCAAAAAAAACCGAGCAAAATTTTGCTTCCAAAAAACGCGTTGTTTGACCTTCTGTAACTATGTCATTTATCAATATATTTGGCTGAAATTTTGACAACACTATAACCAATTTGACCTTATGTGACCAAAATTTTATGTTGCTGAAGTTTATAAATTTGAAGTAATCATAACATATGTGAAAAAAGTACATACCAATTTCAAAAATCCGTATTTCTGTGAAAAATTTAGGTAGCATATTAAAAATTTCTCCATGTTTTGAAACAACACAGAGATTAATGTGGACAACATTTGAACTGTTTTCATCAAGTGGTTTGGACTACAGCTGGCGTCAAAATTGACGCTCCAACATGAGTATTTCCCTTTTCACCCGACATTTACCATGCTGAACTATCGGTGCAAAAAAAAGCTGAGGCGTTGTCATCATACAGGTTTGGGCGAAATTAATAAGATGAATTCACCTCGGCTTTTGCACCGATATTTCAGCATGGTCAATATCGGGTGAAAAAGGGAAATACTCATGGTTATAGTGTTGTGAAAATTTCAGCCAATATATTGATAAATGACAAAGTTGCAGAAGGTTGAACAACGCGTTTTTTAGAAGCAAAATTTTGCTCGGCTTTTTTTTTGCTACTGAGTGTATAATTTTAATACATGTTTTGATGACGGTCAACGACTAACTTTATTTGAAAAGCTCACAACATGGTGATGAAGAAGCAAACTGAATTTTTCCAGATAAGAATGAGTTAGTTTTTACCACTACAATGCATCGCATTGTAAAACCTTTCTTTTCTTCTTTTTTTCTCACAGTTACTAGAAATAGATACTTGACATAAAGGGTGATACGGTCAAAATTTGGTCAAGGGAAAACGCGTGTAAATCGGTGAAATCGTTTATTTAAAAATCAAATTAAATTTCTTTTTCAAGTTCAATTAGTATAAAATTCAGGAAAAATATTCAGTTAGGCTTCCGCTTTTCCAAATCCGAATTGCCGGGCCTTACGCTTGACCCCTGCCATCAGATTTTGTACAGCCACCTTGTTCACCTTCTTCGCCGCAGAAAGCCAGTTTGCCTTGAACTGCTGCTCGTCCTTAGCAGTTTTTTTGGTCTTCTTTAGGTTCCGCTTGACAATAGCCCAGTATTTCTCAATTGGGCGGAGCTCTGGCGTGTTGGGAGGGTTCTTGTCCTTGGGAACCACCTGCACGTTGTTGGCGGCGTACCACTCCATGGCCTTTTACCGTAATGGCAAGATGCCAAATCCGGCCAAAACAGTACGGAACAACCGTGTTTCTTCAGGAAAGGCAGCAGACGTTTATTCAAACACTCTTTCACGTAAATTTCTTGGTTGACAGTCCCGGAAGCTATGAAAATGCTGCTTTTCAAGCCACAGGTACAGATGGCTTGCCAAACCAGATATTTCTTTGCGAACTTTGACAGTTTCGTGTGCTTGAAAATATCTGCTACCTTTCCCTTTTTTTCGCCGTATAAAACTCCTGTCCCGGAAGCTGCTTGTAGTCGGCTTTGACGTAGGTTTCGTCGTCCATTACCACGCAGTCAAACTTCGTCAGCATCGTCGTGTACAGCCTCCGGGATCGCGCTTTGGCCGTCGTATTTTGTTTATCATCGCGATTTGGAGTCACTACCTTCTTGTAAGTCGATAGTCCGGCTCGTTTTTTGGCTCGATGCACGGTTGTAGACGATACACCCAGCTTATTTGCGGCATCTCGGAGAGACAGGTTAGGTTTCGCTTCAAACTACCGGCAACTCTCTTTGTCGTCTCAGCGGCTTCCGGTTTTCGATTTCCCCCGATCCAGACTTCCTGGCTGTCGACAAACGTTCCCCAAACACTTTAATTACATTTGTAACGGTTGATTTGGCAACTTTTAGCGATTTTGCCAACTTTGCGTGCGAGTAGCTCGGATTTTCGCGATGCGCGAGCAAAATTTTGATACGCTGCTCTTCTTGCTTGGACGGCATTTTGACAACTGAAGAGTGAATTCCAAAATCAAAATAGGAGCAACATTCTACACACACACACCTTCAAAATGAGGGGTGTTCAGGTTTTTTAAATGCAAAATTGAAAGAAATAGGTCAAGTTGATATTGACCAAATTTTGACCGTATCGCCCTTTAAATACTCTCTTCAAGAAGCATCTGTTTTTACATTAACAGTAACAGCATTTGAAAAATGTCTTTTTGTATTCCTTAACTAATTTTTACGACGCATTATGTAAGTTATCATTTCGAGTTGTTATGGTCTTTTAACTTAAGGAACAAACGCAAATTTATATGTATCTATATTATGAGCATCGAAGTACACTTACATTTAAATTTTTCGAAGACAGTAGAGTCCTGTCTCATAACTGTGAGAATCGACGAGTACAAGCGATTCTCAGTAAAAGCTACTAACACAGACATGGTAATCGAAAAGCTTTTTGTTTTGTATACTATGAAAATGTCATGATGCACATAAAGGGAATGCCAGATTTGGCAGAAAATAATGCACGGGAAATAATTTGTTCTTCCAAATGACAAAAACAGGTCATGATTTCATGCATATGTTGTGTTTTTGTGTTATGAATATACACCATGAACAATATTCCTGATATCATGAACTATTTTTCCACCGCAATGAAATCATGATTTGATCGGGTTACAACCATGAGCTGAATTCCTGATACTGAAAACATTATTCATGAATCTGGCAAATCTACTTTATCGACTACGAATGTAAAAAAAAAAAATCCAACGTCGGGATTCGAACCTAGGGTGGTTGTGAAGTGCGGTGATAGGACCTGGTGGATGTACTCACTACACTATTGTTATTCTCGAATAGATCCTTGATTTATGAAGATGATTACACAACTAAAGATTAGAGGCAAAACATTTTTTCCAAAGTTCATGAATCGCATCGGTCATTTTATTCCTGAAAGCATGAATAAGAAATAAGAATTCATAAAATCAGATAATAGTTAGTTTCATGATTTTTTATTTATAAAAACAGAAACGGATTTGTCTCCGTGTGGGATATTTCATGTAAATTTAAGCTAGATAACGGCTAAACCTAGCCTATTGTGTGGAAGATTGCAAACATTGTTGTATGGCACACGAAAGATTGCAAACAATTTCGTTGTTCACGCCTCCTTTGGCTTGGAATTGAACGAGGGGAAATTTTTCGCGCTACCAAAAAGTAATGAAATGTTGGTGTTCTAAGACCGACACATGAGAGCGGCTTTTAGGGCATAACAATCAGTCAAAAGAGACGAAAAAATCACTTTAACCAATTTTTTTATTGAGTCTGATTGCGTCTGTTTCTGTTCCGGAAGACGTAATTTTGTATGACATATTTGTTTACGTTCCTTAAGGTGAATTGCTGCTCCATGTATTTTTTCCTCGCTTTTATCTCTCTCTCTCGCGAACTTACCTTGCTATTTCAAAGCGATAAATCTCGATTGTTAGTGAATGAACGAAGATGACTTTCAGATTAACGCTCAACTTTTCTCACTTCACCAAGTGACAAAAGTCCCCTAAGTATCGTTATCAAACTTCACTATTGTTCCAAAAACTAGCAAAGTGAATATTAGAAGATGAATCAGCAATCCCAGTTTAGCCGCTGGAGTAGGCAAATCGGATGGCACACCGAGCAGGAGATAATAACATATGAATACCTTATTTTGATCTTGATAACTGGCCTTGGTATTAAAGAGCTCAGATTAAGAGGTAAAATACCTAAACAAAATACGTAAGAATTGCAAGCAAAATATATCTCGAATACCATAACTCGTTATTTTGGATACATGGGAATACCTGAGAGGCACTATTTTGGCATTGTCTTACCTCAATTTGGTATTCGTATAACATCGTGGGAACAATTTTATGGTATTATACTCAGGTATTTTACCACTTAATCTGAGCTCATAAATACCAAGGCCAGTTATCAACTTATTCGATCCTGTCCGGGACCACGGTGTTTATGTGAAATTTTTGAGAATCACAGAAGCTCAACAGAAATAGCAAGCGCAGCTGCTTAGTCAATTTTGGAAGCTGATATTTGACATCCTTACGTTGGATCCATTCCGAATATGCGTATTTGATAATACTACTTGAATACCCAGGAGACCAATAAGCAGTCCCTAAGCGTCTTTACGGCAGCCTATCAAGCACTTAAGTTGCCTTGAATGCAACATAAATGCCACTTTTGGCTCAATATACGGCTGCTTTACTGCAATGCTATGATAGTGCTTCATTAATGCTATTTTGCATTCGAAATGCTTATTACAGGCTACAAGCATTTTAATAGCATTTGAAATTCAACTTTACAACATAAAGCATTCAAGATGCTGATATAATGCTAGTATAAAGCTTGTAGCATCTGAATTGCAGATTTAGGGTTGATTTACTGCATATGCTAATGTTTACTGGTTATCTGGGTACAGCCGCAGACAGACGTTGAACCAAGAATTAAAATAATCGATAACTTTGTGTAAATTTTCAAATTAAAATACGTTAGCAATCGTTAGCAATTTTCTAATTAAAATCTGCTAGCATGTTAAAATATTATGTGGAGGCTCGCCACATGCCACCCGATGTTGACATGATGTTTTGACGTGCAAATAGCTGACACATGGCGGCACTTCGACGAGCCACTTGCCTTATCGCTACAACAAAACTGACAGATTGACTGACGTGATGACGGCCGCTAGTTGCCTGTTGTTATTTGGCGATTACTTTTAATTTTGCGGTTATGGAATTTTACACACGATGGGATTCAAACTTGAATGGCAGTTATACGGCTATCAGCACCAACTCGGATTCCAAAATGGCGTCCGAAAAAAATGATCTCCTTCATCTGTATATTGGAACCATTCTGAAATATCCACATTATTTTTAATTTGAAAGAATTCTCAATCTTGTGGACATTATCAAGGATTTTAATGTGGCTTCCAATAAAGATTTTTGACTTCTACTTTTTCGATTTATTTCGAAAATTTCTTCGAATTTTTTCGAATGTTTGTTTAACTCATGGACACCATATTGGATTCTAACATGGCATTTGACAATGATTTTCTTCATCTACACATTGGAATCAGTTCGAAAATATCCATATATTTCAAAATAGGACAGTTTCAATTACCTGATATCCATTCCCTTGGATTCCAATGTGGAATCAGATAACGATTTTCGACTTCTACACGTTGGTCTAATGCCGAAAATACCTATATTCTTCAAAACTTGAAAGTTTCTCTGTATTTGATAGCCGCCATCTTGGGTCCCAATATGGCGACGGACAATGTGAATTTGACAATTTCGAAAAAAAAACGAAAAGTTTTCTTAAACCTGTGGCCGCTATTTTGAATTACAATATGGCGTCCTACAACGTTTTTCTTAATTTATGTGTTGATCCCATTCCAATAAACCCATATTCTTGGATATTGCACAGTTAATCTTGTTCTCATGACCACCACCTTGAATTCCAATCTATAGTCTGGATTTTATTCATTTGTTCGTTGGTCCTATTTCGAAACTATCCATATTTTTGGATATTAGACCATTTTTCTTCGAACTGATGGCCACCTACTTGTGGCCCAAAATGGCGCCCGACACAGATTTTTTACATTTACATTCACTAAGATTCTTGGAAATCGCAGTTTTTGTTGAGCTGGTGGCAATGATTTTCTTAACCAACATGTTGGTTGCGTTCACAAAATTTGCCGATTTCTTAGAAATTTGACAGTTTTTCTTGATCTGATAGCCACCATCTTGGATTCTAGAATGGCGTCTGACATCGTTTTTTTGTCGTCTGCAGGTTGATCCTATTCTAGAAACAACCATGTTTTTGGATATTGAAACCAGTTCCCACCATCTTAGTTCCAAAATGGCGTCCGATACCGGCTTTCGCTTTTTACGTGTTAGTCTCGTTTTTGGATATTTGATCCTTTTATATAGATTCCTGATGGTGTCTGACAACGATATTCGATTTCTACACGTTTGTTTAATGAAAACTCTAAAAATCGAATATATAATTTTGTGTTTCGATGCCAAATTACTTAAAAATGTATAAAACTTCAAGATCGCATGATATTTCGAAGAATCTTTGTTGAAAATAGCGATTTTTCTATTAGAACATTTTAAGGACTTTGATTGATGAATGGCTCCCTTAAACCACGTCCGCTTTAACTCAAACTTTACATAGGGTCAAATTTTGGATAATGAACTTGTGAGCAATGTAGTTTTTTTTTTTTTTTGAAAATCTATGAAATAAATTTTCTCACACATTCCATACAAGGATAATGCGGAAAAATTTAAAAACATTCGGTAATTGAGAGAAATCTAATCCAATATCGCGAAAAACTTCAGCAGTCTCATGGTTTTGAGCTAATACTCGTTGAGTTTTTTTACACTATCAAGCTATGATTTTTCACAAATTCTGCTAATGGTTGTTAACTCAATTTCTACTGAAATTCGATGGAATCATTTCCAGAATATCCAGAAAATTCTCCTTGGACCATTGAGCGGCCATTGCGCAATATTATGCGCTAAACATTCCCAGTTTTCCTGGAACTTGGAACGTATTCTAATTAGTTCTCCAATGTAACTCTGGACTTGGAGCAAATCATACTCAGAACTCTTAACCAATGCTCTTAAATTTGATTCAGAGAATTGCATACAGAGAAAATTGAGAATCCTCAGCGAATCGCTCCGGGAATTACGAATCTGCTTAGTACTTTAAGCGAATCCTGCTCTGGTGTCAAAGTGAATCAGTGGCGTTCATTGAATAGTTAATGAGTCGATTTACTATAAAGTCACACATAGCCGCAACTATTTTCTAATAACTCAATAGCCAGTTCTCCGCAATTTTTCAATAACAAAATGCTGTTCATGAAAATAGTTTCTAATTATCAAGTGGAACACAGTCATCTCATGTAGAACTGGTTTTGAATTTGAGTGGTGAGAACTGTCTCGGACATGACCTTTCCATAACGTGTTCACCTTCGTGGATGAATCATCAAACTAAAACACTAAAAACTAAAATCAAACTAAAAACTAAAAGTTGTTGACGTTTGCTTTTATTTCCAAAATATGCCGAAAGGAAGTCTTTAGGTCTATACTAATAAATCTATACTAGATTTATGCGTTTTCATCCTTCTCGAAGCAAAATCAAGCGACAGTAGAAGCGGCTGTTTATGCACTGTTTTCTTATACTCGATTTAGTATCAGAGAGAAAATTGATTCGATAATTGGCAACGAAAGCGAAAAAGTTTTTCGTACAATTGGAATGGTCTCACAAATTTCTACTTTAACATTTTTAACTTCTATTAGTTACACGTTTCCTTCGAAAACCCTGAGTCGAAAATTCTAGAAGCTCCTTAAAGCTGTAGACGTTCCAGTGCTAATAGTTCTTCGGCTACACTGGCTCTTCAAATTCTTAAATGATTTTCCTGGACACAGCAAAAAAAGGCTAAAATCGAAACATCCAAGCGTTGGTAGTTCAACTAAAACGGCCTACTCCTTGCGGACGTAGCACTTAAATTATGGTTAAACACATAAAAAAAACAAAAGGATATAGGTTCTGTGCAGTGCAAACGCTCCATTTGTTGCGATACGTCAACAACTTAAGTATACCAATAGATGTGTATGGAAGGCGCTCTATATACAACTATTTGTAAATTAACACTTTCAACGTAGTGCAATTATTGAAGTGTTTACTCTAGCTGAAAAATAAACTAAAGTTTTTGAACAAGTACCTGCAGGTGTGAGACGCATGAAAACAGATGTTTGAAGTCACGTTAACTTCTGGGGTAAATGAAATGGAGAGTCGCGTCAATGCAGGTGACTCTGCTCACTTCACTAAGTGACAAACGTCACTTCGTCTCTCGAAATAACCCTCATGTTCAAATCATGAACCAGTCTAAGGCTGAAAGCCACCTTAATACTGAAACAAGAAGAAGAAAATAATCAGAATATCAAAAAGAAAATCATATCTTGAATATTGGATATTTCTTCTTAAAATGATGGCCACCATATTGGAGTCCAAAATGGCATTCGACACCGATTTTTAACTTCTACTCGTTGGTTAAGGATCAAAAATACCCATATTCAAGGATAAATGTCAGTTTTTCTTAAACTGATGGCTGCACTCTTGGATTTAAAAACCGGCTTCAAAAAGCGATTTAGAACGGCTATCGTGGTATAAGATACAAGAGCTCAAATACGCTCCAAAAACAGCCACCCCACCAAACTATCCAGAACTTCGTCCAATAGAGAAGTACTGGGCTATAGTTAAGCGGAAACTCTTCGAAAGAAGAAAGCAAATGGTATCGATGATTTCAAGAGAAGATGGAGAATCGTCACGGCGGGCGTAACTATCTGAGGATACAGTACGGTACCTGATGCTATTATTTTGGTGTCCGAAATGTAACGTTGACAGGCTTTACCCAACTAGACAACTTTTGTAAACCATTTTAGCGTACTGCAAAATGACTAAATAAAGTTATAAACATTGTTACAACTGATTGTGCTGAAACTGCGCTACCCAGATTTGTGACATGTCAAATTTAGAATTGTGTGAATTCTGTCACCAAGAT
>JASCZW010015356.1:10000-20761 GCA_034211315.2 Aedes japonicus | reverse complement strand
GCGCAAATGTTGCACAAGATTAGGATGGTAGCTTTAAGTCCAAGGTGGGGGCATTCAGTTTAGGAGAGGAGGTTCATAAACAATGCTAATATGTGTTTATTTATTCACTGAGAGTTTCAAAAATATCTGACTTATAACGAATTTTTGGAGATCTTTTCTGTCTGTTGCATTTTTTTTCGAATACAATTTTTACTAAAGCTATTGTTAACAATTGGCTTCAAGACCCTTATCATTTACTACTTACGAACAATCCTCAAATAAATAGCCAAACTCTAGGACCTTTCATGATTCATAAAACAAACTGTCATCAGAGATTCTAACAAAGAAGCTTTGTGTTTTACTTGGGGATAATTTCGGCTTCGGCAATGTTGACTATTCTCGGCAATCGATTTTTAAACCTTTAATTCAGTATATTCTTCCATCGAAACACTTTGATAGCTTGTTTATTAAGGATTAATTCTATCATTACCCGAGCAAGACCGAATAACTTGAAAACTGGCCTTGGTATTTATGAGCTCAGATTAAGAGGTAAAATACTTGAGGATAATACCATAAAATTCTTCCCACAATGTTATGCGAATGCCAAATTTAGGTAAGACAATACTAAAAGAGTACCTCTCAGGTATTCCCAAGTATCCAAAATAACTAGTTTTGTTATTCGAGAGATATTTTGCTTGCAGTTCTTAGGTGTTTTGCTTGGGTAGTTTACCTCTTTATCTGAGCTTTTTAATACAAAGGCCAATTATCAAGATAAAAATTAGGTATGCATATGTTGTTGTCTCCTGCTCGGGTAACTCTGTTGAATTCGTTTTGATTACAATAAACCAATTTTTGTCACAGTCAGTTTAAATGGAACGATAGTTGAATAAAACAATGGCTGTCGACAATAGTTACGCCCATTGGAGAAAGATGTCTCTTTATAAAAACACACCCAGCAGTTCTCGATATTTCTCTCAAATGTAAATCGATAGAGGAGCAAGAACAAACAAATATAGGGACTTTTGTTTCATCTAACAATGAGAAATTCTCTCCTGTCTCGCTCTCTTTCATTTATCACAGCGCCATTATAAAACTTTCGAGGAATTCTAGGGGTTTTTTTTTCATTAGGGCGAATCTACAATTGAGAGATTCTCTCTGGGCTCGCTCTCTTTCATTCATAAACCAATCACCTTTACGTATTTCATTCTACTATTTGTAGAGTATGCTAGCCAGCACTGTTGTGTTGTAACCTGTACTAAAGAATCCCTCGAAAGTTTTATAAAGGCGCTGTAATGAATGAAAGAGAGAGAGCCCGGAGAGAATCTCTCAATTGTAGATTCGCCCTAATGAAAAAAAAACCCTAGAATTATTTAGTACAGATCGAAACACAACAGCGCTGGCTAGTATTCTACAAATAGTAGAATGAAAAACGTAAAGCTGATTGGAATATGAATGAAAGAGAAAGTAATCAAAGAGAGTCTCAATGTTAGATTCGCCTTAATGAAAAAAAGTCCCTATAAAAGTAAACTTACAAAACCATCAGATTTTTTTTTTCCTCTGTTCGGGACATAAACCACTGCGACCAGTAATTAGATCAATTGTAGTATATCAAATGTAGTATCCCGTAACCTTTGTTTAGTGCATGTCGATTTACCTCATCACTATTGAGAAATGATACAGTATTCGGTGTTGTTACAGTTGTCATTGCTTGTTTTGTTTTTTTGTCAATGAATCGAATTATATTGAAAGTTTCCGCTATTTAAACCCTTTGAGGGGAGAGCACTCTTCAAGGCGCGCCCTTTATCAGTCAAAATTCAGATTCATTGCAAAAACAAACTATGACTCCGATACTGACCATGCATCAGAACCCTAGTCATAACCAATTCAAACTATAGAACATCAAATAGACAATGAGAATTCACATAAATGAAGACTAACCATGTTTTACTTATTCTAAGCTCATCCTCGCACAATTGCAAAACGAGTATTGTAACTTTTCATAAAACTCAAAATGTAATAAGGACTAAGATATGTTCCTTTGACTACAAAAACAAATAGGGTATGTGTCCCTTGACTCAGCCTAATATGCAACAATCGATTACATTTTTCATTGTAACTCATAAAGTATTTGAGCTGGAAACAAAATTTAACTTGCGATACACTTCATAAGATATGCTTAATAAGCCATCTGGTAGTATGTATCACGAAGCTACACAACTCGTTTTATGAAGTCAAAATCTTTCCAAGGAATTGGATGTTATATCGGTCTATGGGTACCAAATTGGGTCTTATCATGGATGCAAGTTCGTCCCATTCGATTGATGTTTTATAAAATGCAATCCTCGTACGGGTTTCTTCCTGATTTTCTGATTCAAGGCGTTCCCAGCTGTATTCGCTCTACCCAACAAACAATTTTACAAATCAAACTATACTTAAACTGCTAAGAAACACTTAAGTGATTTTTACATATGATTTAGCGGTCATTCGACAATCAAAACATTATAATTCACTCTATACAGATTTTTTCCCTTCAATTTGTGTTAAGATGGGCCATATTAACAACATACAACTAGTACTCAGACATTTGTATTGTAAATGTTACCAATAACATCATTTTAGAACGCTTTTCATACAACAGGCCATAGTTGGGAACATAGAAAAAATATGTCCCTAACATTGGGTCTACCGTTTGCTTGTTAAATCATTGTTATTTTACCAATGTGACCTGTTAGTTTATATCATGTGATTATATTCTGTACATCTTGGCTGCATTATTCGGTTTATAGGTTCAATTTCGGCAGATTTAGATTATTCGAAGATCGTATAGATAATCTGTTCAGCTTAACCAGTAAAGTCATGGTGTCTAATAAGTCAAGGAAACCGAAAACTGCGCGAAAGTGAACTACTATAAATTGATTAATTATGTCTCAATTGCTTTGAAATAAATCGGTCATGCTGATAGCAACATGATTTTGTTGGTTATTGAAGAAATAATGATATATTTGGAACATAGGCCGAATCAAGGAGCTAGGCTAACATTACATCCCATTACCCTATGTTCCCTAGTTTGAATTAATTCGGACTAGGGTTCGGTGGTAGATCTGATACCCCGTAACGCACCACGAAAATGTGATCTACCAGCGTTACGGGTCAACCATCAGATTTGTACACGATGCTGAAAAAATACTCACAAAAGGGTGGAGGCTTCAGGGATTGCCGAGTGTACACAGAAAAAATCATGTAGTAAAAACGACCATTTTACCCGACTACGCCTATCTTAAAAACTACCATGAAATTTCAGTAAAATTTACTACGTTTATGGTAAAACCTTCAACGTTTGTGGTATATTTGACAGACCTCATATTGATATCAACCGCACCATGGTTGATCTAATCGCAGGTATGGTAAAATCCAACGCATTTATAGTCAGGTGAAAATTGTTGGTGTTTGCGCTTAATTTAACCCTTAAAATTGTAGTTTTTACTGTTTTTTTTTTTGCGTGTAGGTAAGTTACCCTTTGTTAAACAGGTGTAGGGAAAAAAACATTTCATATTTTAAAACAAAAGCCTTAACTCAATATGTAAAAAAGACTAATCAACTAAATAATGTACGTATGATACGTTACGTTTAAAAAATGTTGGTGCATATGACGAACAGCACGTTTAACTTGTATCAAAGTTGCAATTACAGTTGCATACCCCTTTTCTTCTCTATCAATAATAATCTCACGTGCGGCAAGCAAATTCCTCCACCGTAACATCACTCTGTTGCACTTCAAAGTTCAAATTTCATATTGCTTCTGTTCAAACCGGACTGGGGACGACAAACGCTGCTCGCACTCCTCTCATCTCTCTGTTTAATTGACTTTCGCGTGCGCCGGCAAAGGTTAAATGATTTATAATTACCTTCCCCCACAACCGGCGCTACATATGTACACAAACAGATGTTTACCCCCTAGGAATCAAGTTCATCGGCATAACATTACTGGAAAAATAAATCATCGTATTCCTTCCTTCAAACTTCCTAATCAATCGCATCATCCGTTAGTAGGAATCAGCTGTTTTCTTAAACAGTCAATTCTCGCACCACCCAGAAAGACGCCTGTAACTGATAGGTATGACTACGTAATATCACTTGAGATGCCGGATGAAAGCAAATATACCTACAGTTCACTTACAGTAATCATGAATGAAGCGCATGCCATCGGAATCCGGAGCGAACACGGGTACAAAGTACAAAGTGCCATCAATTTATTTACATAGTCGTTCCTTGTTGAGTGGTTCTAAATACCTTATCAACTGAAACGGACCTGTTGCTTGCCTGGAAGAATATTCCCTTGAGCCGGCAACGATGCGTCACTGCCATCTTCTTTAATATGATTCTTCCTGTTTGGAAGCTGATAATCATAAAAACGGTCGAAGAAATGTATAGATGAAGGAGAGAGAATCGAAGAATCGGTGCATGGGAAATGAGAAAGGAAAGGCTTGATAGATAAGCCGCTTTCCTTGTTGACGCTTCCCATGACTAGAGAAAGATCCTACCAAAACGTTGTCGGAAGAGTATCAACCAGCATGACCTAAATCTCTGGCCTAAATAAACTCCTAACAGAGTAAAATCAACACTGTTCACATGGCTTGATAATGTTGGTCCATTATATCAACGAGTGGAAATTATTTATGATACCAAGGAAGGCAAGTAAGATGCTTATCACAAAATTATCTCTCACAAAGTGAAGCAACTACTGCTGGTTGTTTTTCTGTAGCATGGCTCTTGGTGTGAAGAAACTCAATTTCAAATGAACTGATTCATCAGTTTCAAGCGATTGGCTGTTGACGGTTGAAGTTGAAGTTTGTAACATGATATTGAGCACAATGTCATGCAATCCACACCGAGTATCGGAATTGGATATATCAAAACTATATACTCATCGAGCATGGATATAAGTTATGACATTAATCATACCAACTACATTGAGCATCACTGGAAATGATTCAGTTTTTTTCTCCTTTCTCCTATATTGAGATTTGACCAAATTTCTTTGCTTTGGTACGACTTATAACCAGGGGTTGCATGGTCAAAAAGAAAATGTACTTATATGTAGAAGGAGATGTTCGCTCATCACCATGAGGCACCAAGAGTGGACAGTAATGTTTGCTAGAATGAAAGATATGAAGAGAAAGTCTTGAAAGATATAGAAAGAAGTAATGAAAATTGAGCGAACTCGAACCAAGGACGTTACCTTTGCCTAACATCTCACTGCAGGGTAGGTCGAGGCACGGACGAATCCGCCACCTCAACAGGCAATAGTACAGGCAATAGTACTCTTGCCAATGGCTTATCAGCGCATGAATTCAAGCTCACCCGTGATCTCGGTTGGGCTATCTCTTCTTAACTTTAAGAAACTGTCCCAACGGTCATTATCTTCTGGATCTTTTATGTATGGTTATTTTCGCTAATAATCAGTCAATCATGCAATATCAACGTTCCCATTGGAAGTTTGCAAGATATGCATTTTAATGTGCGATAATTTGAGATCCCAAAGTCGTCATTTGATGTAAATAAACGATTTCGTTGACATTTCTTATCTAAGCCGCGTAGCGCAATCTGATGGTACATTGAAAGAGCCTATATCAACCCAGTTTAAGGTTTTAGCTGCACTGATAAAAAAGGCAAATATATTTACGACTTCCATAAAGTTTTTTTGGCTAAGGAAGTACCAGCACATCATTCATAAGCCTAATGAATCACCCCTAAATCAAAACTCACAACGAACAACCCCCAAAATTTTCTGTAAAAATAACACATTTTGTTGGTGACTTTTAGCCACCTGGACTAGTTCGTCACCGATAAAAATAACACATAAAATCAAAGCACCACCAATACTTCTAGTACCGAAAAGTGCAAGATTGTATTGCAAGGGGCAAGGTGTACTTGGGACCAATGGGGCTCTACGCAGTGATACAATTTAGAATCACTAGTTTCCTGTTGATTGGTGGTAAAACTTATGAATGACATTGTGAATTTAATAAGATTAACTTTTGTCTTTTGTCTGCTTTGGCTTTTGCAAGGTTGTTATTGTAAGTCATATCTTCGTTCCTTATTTTAAAACGTTTGAAGACTAGTGGTCCTGACAAAATACAATGTGAGTTTAAATCTGAATAACACTCCAGTGTATTTACTGTAAATTTTTGTTAATAAATATATGCGAATAAATGCATCGATATTTTTTTTGTAAAATACATTTTTGAGAAAGAACAAATGATGTTTGAGGATTTAAAATCTCTTATTGACAATTTTACACAGGGCGCTGACTGATTTCATTGTTTGAAAATACAATCGGACTTGTTTCTTTTGAACCTTTGAAAGCAAAGGTAGTTTTAATTAAATGGAGATTACTAATTTTTCTTCTAATTTCTAGTTACAGGTATTCCACTAAACAGTCAAACCCTCTAGGATTTAAACATTTGGTGTTACTTTTGAAATTACATTCTGAAGGTTCTCTGGGCAACTTCAGCTCACTTCGAGCAATTTCGGAGTATCAAATCATGGGAAGTCAATATGCATATGCTCATACCATAGACTAACTCTAAGACCAATAGGTCCCATACAAAAACGATTTTTTTCTTGGCTCAGTCAGTACTAGCACATCGGTCCCAAGCTCGGTCCCAAGCTTAATAATGCGCCCCTAATAATGAACTCACATGAACACACTCTCAAAGATTCTGTCAAAATAACACAGCGAATCAAAACAAAGGCGCAAATATGTACAGCAAGGTACTGACTTCAAGGTGTATTTCGAACCAAGGGGTTCTACATCAGTGAACCAATTTCAAATCGCTAGTTGCATATTGATTGTTGCTTATACTGAACATAATCCTTCCTCTTAATTGAAATCGGTTCAAAGCGGCTCTCAAGCGTTTTTAAAAATTGCCTTGTTGTTCCAACGATAAACCACACTGTTAAAAATAATGCATGTTACGAGTGATGTAATCCTTGTTGCATATGTTAGAAAATATAATGTAAATTTGAATCTTCTTGGATGCACATAAAAGGAGCGGTCCCTAAGACAGAAATTTGCAATTATTCAGAAATTTATATGACCACAAAAATCAAAATGATAGCTTACATGACATGATGTGTAAGTGAGTCAAGGAACATAAAATAATAATAAAAACGAATCGTTCATGAGGCCTGTTTCAATCTGAAGGTGAAAAATATAGTTTTAGTTACCATCAGAAAAAATCAAATTTAACTACACAAGAGGTTGTTCCAGGCCATGCTTTGTAGTGGTTATTTGAACTAGATCATTGGGATCAAAACGGGCATCAAAAAGCATTTGAGTTTCCATTTACAGTAGCAGCATTTGGAAAACATCATTTTGTGTTCCTCAGCTTATTTTTACGTCATGTCGTGTAAAGGGTGTATTCGATAAAAATGGCACACAGAAAATCTTCTGTAACTTTTGAATCGTATGAGTAAAAAACTTAGAAATTTGAGTAGATCTTATCCATAGTGTATTATTTACATCTGCCAAGTTTCATAGTTATACATCCAGTAGTTCCAGTCATGTCGTCGAAACAAGAAATTGTCCGTGAGAAAATTTTGTGCACTCACTATCAAAATCCAGGGGCGTCCCACCGGCGGATTGCTAAAAGGTTTGGAATTGCAAATACAACTGTGTCTCGTGTAATAAGAACCTTCAAGGAGCGTCTGAGTGTCCAAAGGAAGGAAGGGAGCGGTCGTAAAAGTGGTCCAATGGACAGTAAAATGGCCAGGAAAGACGTACAACAATTCAAGAACCGTCCAAACATGTCAATTTGAGATGTCGCTAAAAGTCTAAGGTGTCCGTCGGTTTTGTGCAGAAAACCATGAAGCGTGCTGGGTTACATGTTTACAAAGTGCAAAAAGCCCCAAACCGGAATGAAAAACAAAAACATCACTGCGAAAACCCGCGCCCGGAAACTTTACACGAAGCTGCTCACCAAATCCGGTTGCATCGTGATGGATGACGAAACATACGTCAAGGCCGACTTCCGTCAACTTCCTGGGCATGAATATTTCGTTGCCAAGTCGAAGTTCGATGTTCCGGAGGATGTTCGTAAAGAAGAAACTATCGAAATTTGCAAAGAAGTTTCTAATCTGGCGAGCGATTTGCGGATGTGGTGAAATAAGTGCTCCCTTCATCACTTCCGGAACAATAAACGGTGCGATTTACACGGAAGAGTGCCTTAAGAAGCGTCTCTTGCCATTCATTAAGAAGCACAAAGGATCAACTCTGTTTTGGCCTGATCTAGCATCCTGCCACTACGCTCGAAACGTATTAGAGTGGTACCGAGCCAACTGAGTCAATTTTGTGCCAAAGGATATGAACCCACCAAATTCACCGGAACTTCGTCCAATTGAAAAATTCTGGGCAATTATGAAAACGGAACTTCGCAAACATCCCAAAACTATAAAAACAGAGCTAGAATTGAAGAAAATTTGGGTAAAAACAACAAAAAACACTGGGAAAATCGGTTGTACAAAATTTGATGGGTGGAGTGAAAAGGAAGGTGCGGGCATTCGGGATGGGAGACGAAATTGAATTAAACAAATGTTGTAAATCAAAACTCATTAGTAGTTCTTAATTCCCTGAAAATTTCAAAAAAATCCGATAATCATTTTAATTTTGATGAGTATATATGTGTGTGCCATTTTTATCGAATAAATACACCCTTTAGTTGAGAGCCTAGATAAGAAAGGCCTCTCACTCAAAGTGAGAATTTTAAACACATTTTTTTTACGAGCTTCCGGGTTTCAAACATTTTACGCGTAATGAACTTCTCACACACTTAGAAAATAATACCGAACTTGGTTGAATTTCAATCAAGGTTTTATCTGTTGAACACTCGGTAGTCTTTTCGATTCAAAATGTAACAACAGAGTTCTCGTTAAGTTTTTACTTTCTCACAACCTGTCAAATTTACTCGGAAAAACTCGGTTGGCAATAATAAATCCAATCAGCAATAACCGAACATCGGTTTGCTTGAATATTAGTAATTGGTAATCGGAGCTATGGTCGAATCTGCCGTCGGCCTTATCATCATAATTGCGGCCTATTGTCCCATGCAAGCCGCTAACGGAACTACAAAGGTGCTACGAAATGAAATCCCTCAAGCTAACTCGGCGACAGGGAGTAGTTTATCATTGTCGGCGACCTGAATGTGAAACATGAAAATTGGGGAACACCCGGTGCAACCGAAACGGATAATTCTACAGGAGAACTTGGAAGAGGGTCATTACACCATCCTGGGCCCAGATACTTCGACCCGGTTGAATATTCCGTGGTGGCGAAGTTAGCTCCTTGGTCAACCGGCATCGAATCACCAGGACGGAACTACTCGTCGCGCCAGTTCCGTCTACACGTGGACGACAGCATCAATTTCGACGTACACTTCGTGGAGTCGGTTATATTACCGAACGCTGTCAAGCAAACCGACTTTTCTGTTGCAGTAACAAAATTCGGTTCTTTTTTTGGCAATGCTGGACATTTGGTTGAAATAGCTTCGAATTTCATACACAGATAAAAAGAAACATTGAATTTTCTGCGTTATCTAATGCACATGAAGGGAATGCTAGATATGGCAGACAAAAATGGGATATTTTATGTAAATTTACACGGTTGTTTGCGAAAACCCATTAATGGGTGAAAAAACACCCATTTTTAAATAGCTCTCCTATCTGTCATAAAATGGGGGAGTTTATGAATCACACAATGGGTAAAAAAATACCCATTAGAGGCAACCTCATACAATAACAAAAATGGGTGAAAAAAAGTTCAATGTTGGTGAAACACGAACATGATCATGGAGGAACTTAGAAAGAAGTTGATCACATATTCATACGGAAAGCTGAAGGGTAAGGATTATTATTCTTATTTATTTGAAACGCTCATTTATTTTAAATATTATAAAAGGTTATCCCTACCCAATTGATGGATGTGTATACATCGAAGCAAATACGTTGGGTGATTTGGATCAGTACATCAAATTTGGGCATAACCTCAACACTTTACTATCAACATTTTGGAACCTCAGCCGGCACATGTTTTCATGTATACAGCTAAATAACGTGGATGTGAAAGCTCGATTGGAGGATTTATTTCCAAAAGTATTTAGGTTAGTATTAGGTATATCAAAAAAGGCAGGAATAAAAACAAGTACACGTATTTTCTCTTTTATTTATTGCATTTATACATTTAACACCAGGACAACCATGAATTTATAATCTACCAAACTGCTACATAATCTATATACAAAAATGGGTATTTTTTTACCCATTATGAGAGAACCTGGCTTCTTTGCAATGGGTGAATAAATACCCATTTTGTGGCATACACTGCTTTTACCCATTAATGGGTAAATCGGGCTTACACATTAAAGGGGGAGAGGCAATTCTAGCGAAGATGGGTGTTTTTTCACCCATTAGTGGTTTTTTTCAAACGACCGTGTAAGCCAGATAACGCCTGGATCAAGCCTGTTGTATGAAAGATTGCAAACATTGTTGTATGGTTCAGCAAAGACTACAACCAATTGCATTGTTTGCGCTTCTTTTGGCTTGGAACTACACGAAGGAAAATTTTACGCGCTTCTTAATATTACTTATTTTTTTTTCTGTGTAGTGGTAAAACCAGTATTTTTTGCTGCAAACAATCCTCATACATTTTCCTATTTTCAAAAATTGAAGTTTAGTTCTTTGTATGTTCTTGCAAGACGTGTATTGTTTTTTTAGAAGTTGTTTTTT
>JASCZW010015356.1:0-7500 GCA_034211315.2 Aedes japonicus | reverse complement strand
ATGTCTGTAATTTTCGACATGAAATTTAGCTCTATTTGGATGGTTCCGAGGAAGAAAAGCGGATGAAAATGGACACGTCTCTTCCATTGCTTCCACATTGAACATTTCTCAGACTAATCTCTTCGAGAAGTATTGGATTGCTTTTGCGTGTTGAGTTTATGCCGGATTTCGGAGTTAGTGAAGAATTTTCATTGGGTACTTTTTAATCGCTTTGTAATTACTGAGCAGACTTCCGGCCTCCGCAGAGTCTTACTTACTTATGGCATTTGCTGAGATTACTCCGATCAAAGCGAAGCGCTCTCGTGACCGACAACTTTTTCCCCGCGCGGCTGCTGTTTGTTCACTGTGCCAACTGCTATTATCGTGAGCTTCGTAGGCTGCCCTCTGAATCGTGCGGAGGCCACAGCGTCTTCAGCTGGAATTTTAATAACTTGCGTCCGCAGAAGCCGCCTTGATGAACGTGGATGTCGGCCGCTCATCATGTTGTTGGCTGAAGAAATTCGGTGCTGCAAAATGCTGACGCGTTCCCCGAACTGCTTGGATGCTTGAATCAAGGAGCAAGGAGCGTGAAAAGTGGATTAGCGAAGGTCAAAGTGTTTACTGCCGCTAGATTGATTTCTGTAATGATTTCAGCCATTCGTGGACCTGACAGAGAGTAGCCATGATATCAAACGGGTGTCGAAATATGAGTCGAACTTCCGGATGCCAGCCAGAATCTTATCGGCCTTGTTCATTGGAAGACTTTGTAATATCCTCGATTCAAGTGCCATCGTTGTCGCAAATGAATTGGGAGTTGATAAAAAGAGTAAACTAGATTTCTCGGCTACAATCAGTGTACTGGTGAGTGGCAGAATATGCCGGACACGCAACATGGCTTGATGTTGGATGTCTCGCGAGTCAATTCAATTCTGCCGCTGTCCGATTGGGTGGCAGACAATTGTGGTGACGCCAATGCCGTCTGAGCAATCGGGAGAAAAGCAATGGGGACGCAGGTGGTTTGAGCCCGGTATGGGTGGGCGAGCAATATCGAGTTGAAGGTGGTGGGATTCGATTCCGTTTTGTCAAAAAAAAATTTCGGGTATTAACTGTGCGTATAAATCGGTGTACTTATGTTTGAAAGACTCCAATCGAAGAACAAGAGCTCTACAACTTTAGCAATCTTTCAAATCAAATTTGAATCAGATTCTCTATCAAGTTCCCCTTTTATCTTCTAACGGAGAGTACCTTGATGGTTTGAGCCAATTGTTTCTCATGGTATTCCGTGTTCCAGTTTCACTCGACACGAGCTGGCACAATATGTATCAATTGGCAACTGTTACCATGTACGCCTGAACTTATCGGAAAATCGACTCTGCGGAAATATAGGAAAAAATTTCAAAGATCAATCGGAATTGTCATCCTACGGAAGAAACCTGCTCACACCTTTTCGCGAAATGAGTTGAGTAGCATGATTTTGTCGCATTTTACTCAGTACACGATCTCATTGTTTCAGCCTGTTCAAAACGTACCGGCGAGCATCTTTGGCGAGTATGGTCTGTCTAACATCTTTATGGTTGATTTGCATCGAGCGAACTTCAAAGAACCAGCTAAAACAGACCAACTTTGCGTTCCCCGCACCGGTGTATGTCCTTCTTGTACGTTCAAACCCACCAGCACCTATCATGCGTCGATCATGCAACCATCCAGAGATCAGAAGTTTTTTCGTAGAGACCGAGGTTTTCGCATGACTTTGTACCATGGATTGGTTTGGTAGGTGGTAAGTGTGACATGCGACCGCATCTCGTTTAAACGATATTAGATAGTGCTGATAGTGATGAGATGGTACCACGCCACCCTGCTGACAAAAACACTTTCTGTGACATTCCAACATGCCAGAGGAATATGATCCTGAACGTGCCGCGAAAAACTACGAGTCGACTGATGACTTTTTCCAGCTGTTGCGGTAGCGGCTGTGATAACCTTGTATAGTGTTACGCCAAGGAGTGTATCGAAAATAAGCTATCCACAAACTTTCTTTCAAATTATGTTGAAACCCGAGTCTTTATTCATGCAACAGGCATTGTCTCCTTTGTTGACACGAGGTTGAACTTGGAACATAATGAAGACTGGATATGAAATTTAAGCTGTCCCTATGGCACCGGGCACCGAGCTTTGGATCAGAATGCTACTTCGCTCAAGTTCCAGTACAAGTCTTGCATCGCATTTTTGGGCACTTGAGCCCAAATTGCACTGAACTCCTGCATGTTCCCAGCTACCTTACGGTCTTCTTGAAGACCCTCTTCACGATTGCAGTAACGTTCGATGGGTCGAAGTTGAGGACAATTTGGTGGATTGATATTTTCTCAACGAAATCTATACCCTTTTCCGCAAGCCAATTGAGAGTGGGTTTGGCATAGTGAGCCGACGGCTAAATCCGGCCAAAACAGTGGAGGTGTACTATAGCTTCTTATATAAAGGCAACAATCTCTTCTGGAGACACTCAGATCGATAATTTCCTCATTTATAGTTCCGGTAGTGTAAAAATGGTTGACTTCAAACCACAGGAACATATTGCTTGCCATACCAGAACCTTTCGACCGGAATTTCTCACTTGAATCGACCTGTCCGCATCGCTCACATCCTCCCCAACGACAGCAGTAAAGTATTGTGGACCTGGAAGGTTTTTGAGTCCTCCTTTACATAGGTCTCATCGTCCATCAAAGCACATGCATCCGGACTTGCTGCAAAGACAGCGAATACAATTTCCGGGCCCTTGTTGCTGCTCGCTTCTTCTGTTCTGCTTTGTTTCGAGATTTTCTGCTTCTTGTGGGTCTTCAGGTGGTTTCGCCTCTTGATACGCTGGATCATTCCGACACTCGTTCCTGCTTTTTGGCCAAATCACGTATTGACATTGATTTGTTCTTCATGATTAGAATACCACTTTCTGCTCCAGTTTCGGGTTGGAAGAACCGGGTTTTCTGCCTCTTCCTGGTAGCTCATCCAAAGAATAGTGTTCCCCAAACTTATTAATGATGGTTTTAACACTCACTGATGAATTCAGACCGCTTCGCCAATTTTCACATAATGTACCCTTCTCGCTCAGCCATGTGTCCAGAACCTTAATTTTCACTTCCTTTTCAATACGCGACATTTTGAAAACACATGAATTTGAACCACGCAAACAAGTAAAGCAAAGAAAGCTGACAGTCAAACACACAGCATGCAGTGTTCAGGCGTCGAAAACCATCACAAGCACATGGCATTTAACTTAACGCACATGTATAGCTAATATTCGATACATCGCTCACGTGCACTGACCTAGCGGATGTTAGCGTATAGCTCTCAGCTAGTTCTCTCTGGCTCTAAAAAGCTGTGCCGTTGGTGACTGCTGCAATTTTCGCAAATCTGTTCTTAAGACTTACGGCCCCGCGGTATTTGCCGCCCCCATGTCGAGATAGGTTGAGAAACTGATGGACAAAAATTATCTCCCAAAGTTCGAAAAAAATCTTGCCAAATTCAGTGCGCCAGAAACTCAGGAACTTATCAAAAGCTCAGTATGCTTTTTGGAATTGAGCTGAGACTTTCCAGGATTCGCGCTGTTCTCCCTGATGTCAAAGGAACATGCTATAAAATCAGAGAACTTTCACAGAAAATTCGGGGATTGTACCACAAATTCAGGAGCTGACGCACCTGGATTCAGGAAGTTTCCAAAAGTAATCAATGTTCTTCACTGAAGATTCAGGCTAACTCTCCAAAATTCAGGGAGCTTCCCAAGTTACGAAACTTGTCAGATTATTTTGGACATTTTTTGAAGTTCATAGAGAACTACTTAAGATGCTCAGGGAACTTTCCAAAAATTCCAGAACTTTCCAGAAAATAAAGAACTTCCAATCAGAGAACGGTCAAGAAATTCATGAAGCTTTTCAGCGGTTTGCGGATCTTCTATGGGTTCGTGAACTGCTTAGAGCTACATGAGACTTGCTGATGCTTAAAGTTCGCTGGCGACACTCTGGAGTTCAAGAAACTTCCTTGAAGTTCAGGTTTCTCATGAATTCGAAACAATCTCAGAACTTCAGGAAATGCTCTCAAGATCTATAGACTCCCCAAGGATCAGGAAACTTTCCCAAAGGTGGCATGTATCTCCAGACAGATCAACGAAATATTCCGAAATTCAGAAAATTTCCGAGTTGATGAACTTTCAGAAGCTCGCTTTCCCGGATGATCAGGAAATTCAGCAATTCGGAAGTTTCTCAGTGGTCTGCGATCTTCCAAAATTTCAAACTTCCTATGATCGCGGAACTTTAAAATTTCGAAAAACGTCCCGATCAACAGGATCTGGATTTATGAGCATTTGAAAATTGTGACTTGTTCAAAGGATTTTTCCACATAAGTTTGAGGGCTTCCTAGAATTTCAGGATCTTTCCGGTGATCAAACTTCCCAAACGTTCCCAAACATCCCAAGGTGCGACCTTCGATTTTAAGAAGAAAATAAACTTCTTTATGCGCGATAATCTTAGACTTCTTAAATAAAATAAAGCAGCTACTTTTTAATATGAATCTAGAAAGGTTGACTGTTGTTGAATACTTCTGCTATATAAATTGAAGAAAAATTAAATCTAGGGTTTTGAGCTCTCTCTTCTCCTCTTTATCCTCATTTAATTTAACTACCTTGTATCTTCAATAGATACGCGTATTTCGTCTGCAATGAACTGCTGATGCTCTTGATCTGGAACGTGCGAGGCGTACTGAAGAAATGCAACTATGGTATGAATCAGCAAAGTAATTGAAATTAAATAATTCTGGTCTTCTTCTGTTCTGATTGAAAAAATTCGTTATCTTCCATTTTGATTCCAGCCTGCAGCGCTATATTTGACAGATGCGCGTGTTTCTCTATTGTACGGGCTTCTTCGAACATCTGCACATTTTAGCGAACAGCTCCTCACATCGAAGATAAACAAAAATGATGAACAAACAGAATTATATTTTGCCTAATTTAAGTTACTTTTTAATCAATTTCGCAGAATTTTCACCTGACTACAATCTTGAAGATCGCAAAAGTTCTTGTACTAGTTTATATAACATCTGTTATTAACTATTCTCAGAAATTTCGCTTCTGATGAAGCGAAATCCAATTTTCTAGTTCATCATTTCGAAAGTTGTTCTATTCATGGATGATCAGCAAGTTTGGAAGTTAATCAAAAACTGGCTTGTTAATGAATTTTCAGCAGTTCAATGTTTTCTGATTCAGCCATTCTCTTCTCTGGGCAGACAACGACAAACTTCATGATTGTCTGGAAACTGATTATTTTGTTCAACTTTCACCAAAGTTTATCAACTACATGTTCAATATAGATATTTCCATAATCTTCTTCATAGATACTGAAGTTCATTAAATCATTTTAGTGATTCAGTAAGAAACTTAGAAGCCTATATAATTTCTGAAATGATGCAAATGATCAAACCTCAGCAGTATTAAAACCTGTGATGTAGCAAATTTTTTGCATTTAATTCAGCAAATAAATCCAAACCACGATTTGAACCGTTGAAGATGCCTTAGAAGATCTATTACACAATATAATAACAGGTGAAGATGACGAACTATCTTTAATATGGTGACGATGTGTTTCAATTGTAGTGCATTTATAGTGTGTTCTTTATGCTAGTGAAAAAAATTTAGGCAACTGGTACTCAATGCAATCTGACAGCTGTTGCGGACTCGAAAAAAATGCGTTTAGATGGAAATTTTGTTCTAATTCAAGAAAAATACAATTTAATGGCATTTTCGAAAAATTAAATATCTGTCGCACAAAAAGGCGTTAAATATGAAGTGACTCTGGTAGTAAATCAAACTAGGCGAAAAGGTTGGGAAGCTCAAATTTATTACGAAATAATTTTTCTTCACTATTTTAACGGTCGGAAAAATTTAAACCAAAAATACTGAACCAAAAATTCAGGAAAAATGCAGAATTTTTATATTAAGGTGTAACGGCCACCTGTGCATTACACGAGAAAAGAACTATTCTTATTAATAAATTAAACCGTGCTCTAACTGAATATTTTCCTTTCTGTTTATTTTCAATTGCGAAATACCAAGTCTTAAATACGCCCTTACATAGTCTGAAAGAATTATTTAATTTACGAACAGTAATAAACTGCTTTTTCTTATGTTACATGAAGATATATTCGAATGTACATTTGTAATATGACAGGGACATTTGCTGAAAATGCCTGTTGCCCTGAGCTGTTCTAAAGGGCTTCGCTAAGAAGGCATCAAATGAAACTTGCCAGGCTTCTAGCTGCTGTTGACTGGAAAAGAGCTGCTTCGTGTACGGCTCACCTTGCATTTCCTTGGCTATCAGGGACTATGTAATTGACAGCATAGCATGAAAGTACAACAAGTTCTCAACCTTTGTATAGACCCGCAATCTTAACAACTCAAATGGAGATAAAACTGAATGGTGCAATACGATAAAACAATATGGATCGCTAAATAAAATTAAGCTTCTTCATTTTAATTTCGATTTTTTTAGATTCAGTCTACAGATAAATTGAAGACTTTAATCATAAAACGGAAATCAATCTCAAAGAAAAAACTCATCATCAGGCAGTACTTGTGACAGCCTTCTGTTTATTATACAGCAACTGGCATCGAAAATGAAGTATAGTCGCTTTATTACCGTAAGCCAGGAAATGCTGGCAGGCTCAGGGTCGACCAATATACACACATGAGCGGGGAATAGTAGCGGATTAAATACAGCGCCGTCGCAATCCCATTCTTGAAGCTTTTACCTGAAATACGATACAACCCTGCCTGACTTATTGTGGCTGTTCTTCGTGTTGCTGACAGTTTCGCCGTCACCTGTTTGTCTGAAGCACCTTTGCCTCAACTGGATTCTCTTGCGGCAAAATGGGTTGTCTTCCGTTTCATCAACACTGAGCTGGTTGGGTGGATGTGACACAAAATGCTCTCCTGGTGGAAATAAGGCTGCCATCGGCTTTATCGAATCACAGGGTGAACGTTGAAGGAAAGTAGTCCCGGCTGGAGCCATTTAACCCCAGACCCTGTTGCCTGGCCGAAGCAGCAGAATGGAAGATTAAACTCTTCATACCACCTGAGCTAAACACGAAAGGAGAGATCCAGCCATGCAAAGGCGGTAATGGTTGAACTAAATGGAAATTGGTGACTCTATCACTTTGGATGATAAACTATGTAATATAGTGGGTGTAATGATTCAATCTGATATGAAATAATTTGTTATTTACTTTGATGACAAGCTAGTTCCGAATGATTTGGAAACATATAATGAAATTCGTTGACTTGATTTTAGTGAGTGCGTTGTAAGTCACAAAAAGTTTGTAGCTTTGACACTAATTCAGAGCTATACTGTCTGATAACATATACATTTAAAAAAAGGACAATAATTGCCAGATTTTATGGGTTTACCTTCACCCATGCCTTCCCATGCCGGCATCAATCCACCTGTTAGAATAAGTAGACAAATAACAATATCTTCAACTTCC
>JASCZW010015355.1:0-20762 GCA_034211315.2 Aedes japonicus | reverse complement strand
GTGGACCTATACCGAAAATCTTGGAGTTGCGAATATATCGACCAAGCGATCATTGTATTTTGTTGTCCTTTGAGCTTTTCGTATACAATTTATTTAAATCAGGGAAACTATAAGACCTAAAATGACAAAATACTGCATAACGAGCCAACAATGCATTGTTGAGAATGAAAAACTGGAATGTGCAAAAATATCTCGTCCATAACAAGCCTACAATGTTTTGGCCTGATTTTGCCATTATTCTAAATATGTATTAGAGTAGAGTACAAAAGGAACAATGTCGTAAAGGGTGTCCACGATGAAATTGCCACACTATGAAATTGCTCTTACTTTTTAACCGTTGGGTAGAATTTAACGAAAATTTGGGTGGATTTAGTTCATAGTGTTTAGTTCAACCGAAATCCGAACGCCTCCGTTCGGGATGTGGCTAAGAATCTGCACCTAAGCCGAAGTTTTGTCCAGAAGGCCAAAACTAAGGCTGGGCTTCGAACGTTCAAGGTACAAAAGGCCCCTAATCGCGACGAGAAGCAGAACAAGTCCGCCAAAACCCGTGCCAGGAAGTTGTACCTCAACATGCTGACGAAAGTTGAATGCTGCATCATGGACGACGAAACATATGTGAAGGCCGACTTCAAACAGATCCCCGGCAACCTGTTTTCCACGGCCAAGGATAAGTTCAGCGTTCCGGAGCATGTCCGCACTCAGAAGATGTCCAAATTTGCGAATAAATTTCTGGTTTGGCAAGCCATCTGCACGTGCGGGAAGCGGAGTGCACCTTTCGTGACCCAGGACACGATGAACGGACAGGTGTACATAAAAGAGTGCCTCCAGAAGCGGCTGCTTCCTCTCCTGAAGGTCCACAACGTCCCAACAATCTTCTGGCCGGATTTGGCCTCATGCCACTACTCCAAGGACGTGCTGAAGTGGTATGCGGACAATAAGGTCAATTTCGTGCCGAAAATGTTCAACCCTCCCAACACTCCGGAGCTCCGCCCCATCGAGAAGTACTGGGCGATTATGAAGCAGCACCTTCTTAAACGACCTAAGGTAGTAAAGACAGTCGAGCAACTGAAGAAAGTATGGGTTTACATGCAAAAAACGGTTGATTCACAGGTTGTGCAGAATCTTATGGCCGGGGTTAAGGCCAAGGTGCGGGCATTTGCGTATGGACTGTAAATAAAATACGAGTAAAATGGTAAAATGAAGTTTAATAGTTATTTCTCAATCCCTGAAAATTTGATGGCAATCGGATGAAAACTCGAATTTTGCGAATCAATTTTGTGTGTGGCAATTTCATCGTGGACACCCTTTATTTGTACCAAAGAATCCCCTTCTGTGGTTCCTAATTGTTGATGATCTTCTTCTAAAACTAGAGCATCAAGGTTTTGAAGTAATTGGTTTTGCAAATGAAATAATCATAATATGCTACGGGAAGTTTGATGAACCAGTTTTTGACAGATTGCAAAGAGCATTAAATCTCAAACATGAAAGTGCAAACATGAAAGATTGAATATAAATCCTACAAATCAACTATTGATGTTTCTACTAAACGACGTACTGTTTCAAAAGCTTACCTTAAATAAGGGACGTGAAGATTTTTATGTCACCAGAAGGTAAATATTTGGAGTTGCATTTAGATAACAAACTTTGCTGGAATAAACACATTGAACAAAAAATTAAGAGCGAACACGAAATGATAACAACTAACTGTAACTTTTTCCCCCACTGGGCAGAAACAAACCAAATTTCCTCTTTGCCGTATATTGTGAATTCCGTCGTTGGGCATCCAAGATAAAAATAAGTCAAGCGGAGACGCGTACAAAAAAAATTTTCGCTAACATGGATAATCCAGAACTGTCACATGGTACTCTGGAAAAAATGTTGCAAATCTGTTGGATCACAAGCGTGAAGCAGAAAGGAATACAAGGTATAAAACTTCCTAAATCACGAAGAACGGCAGCAAACTGTTGTCAAGACCCGTACTTGGAAGTTCAACATGGAGATGAGGACCAGTTACCGTTGACATGTGATAAATGACGAAACATACGTCAATACTGACCTCGTACAAATACCAGGATAGTAGTTTTACACCGAAAAAGATAAACTCAGAGTAGATGATCGTTTCAAAAGTAGAAAATGTCCAAATTTGCATTGAAATACCTCACGTGGCAGGCTATCTGCACCTGTGGAAGGTTAAGTTCTATTTTCGGCAAAACCGGCAACATCAACGGTGAAATTTACAAAACTGAATGCCTCCAAAAACGGCTTTTGCTAATTTGCAACAGTAGGGTAAGGGGATGTAATGTTAGCCTAGCTCCTTGATTCGGCCTATGTACCAAATATGTCATTAATTCAGCTATAATCAACAAATTCATGTTACTATCAGGGGGACCTATTTATTACAAAGCATTTCAGACAATATTAATCAATTTATAGTTGTTCAGTTCCGCGTAATTTTCGATTTTCTTAACTTTTTAGACACCATGAATTTACTGGTTAAGCTGAACAGATTGTTTACACGATCTTCGAATGATCTAAATTTCTCGATATTGAACCTATGAGCCGGATAATGCAGCAAAGATGTACAGAAAATAGTCACACGTTATAAACTAACAGGTTACATAGATTAATTGTTATGTTATTTATTCTCCGTGCGAGGAGTAACGATTATGATGTAGAAGGAGATGTTCGCTCATCACCATGAGGCACCAAGAATGAACATTAATGTTTTTGGCTAGAATGAAAGATGTGAAGAGAAAGTGAAAGTTCCGTCAGAGTGCGGCAGGTAGGAAATCTAATAGATGTTTATTGAAAATTGAGCGAAAGGGCATGTATCCAATGGTACTCGAACCGTGGACGTCAATCTTTGCCTAACATCCCACTGTGGGGTAGGTTGTAGCAACGGAACAAGTCCGCCACTTCAACAGGCCATCGATTGTTGCATATAAGGCTGAGTTAAGGGACACATACCCTATAATGAAAATCCTTTATTTTAGCGTAATGCTACTATTCTAAAAGTGTGCTGAGTATGAGACGAATTCGGTGTAATCACCCTTAGGACATGAATACACCGAACTGCCTAGATTGAACCTAAATTGAACTAGGTCCAATCGAAACGTGTCATGTAAATAATGTGCGTAGAAATATACTGGGGTACAATTTAAACAAAATCGAATTGCGACCGTCACGGAAAGAGTCGAAGAGCGTCGTTTCTCCAAAGATCCTCAAAATTTCAATTTACTAAGAGAAATTGTTGATTTTAGGCCATGAAAAATTATACTTTTAGTATATTCAAAGATATTGCATTGAACAATCAAAACGGCTTACATTCAGTAGCTCAGTCCTAGGTAAATTAACTGTGTGGCAAGACTTTGTGTTCGGCCTTAGGGAAATTGTCGCTTTTCTGGATCTGTAAAAGAATTTATGAAAAAAATTTGAATCTGAAGCCGAATACGATTCACTGGATCTATTCGACTAAATAGTGAAACCCAAAATCACCTATGCGTCACTTATCTGGTGGCCAGAAACCAAACAGGTAGCGGCACAAATCAAATTGAACAAGTTCCAAAGGCTTGCTACTATTTCACCAAAAGCTCTAGAATTCTTCTTCCTCTAAATCAGTTTATTCAATCGGATGCATTGAAAAGTGCTGTGAGGCTCAAACGGTGCATGATTTTTTTTCGATGGAGATTTTATTGGATACCTGATTATCAGAAAAGAGTTTCAGTTAAGTCCACTAATGATGATGAATGAATACTGTATGAAGATAATAAACTACTCTAATCGTTAATTTCGAGTTCATGACGTGACTCGTTTGGATTGGGACGCAGGAGGGCAGAAAATTCGGCCCGGATCGTTATTTTTATACATATCCAAAGAAACAATTTTAGTTCTATTCCAGCCGTGAAGGCTTTGTTGATAAAACTACATTCAAATCTGCTATGTCCACCAACACCTCCTCGATGCATCTTAAAAGCCGAAATTTGTACCAAGTAGCCCATTTTATAGACGGTTGTGAAAACAAAGTAATAAAACCTTTATAAGACCATAAAGATTTTGAAAATGTTCTAGTGAAAGATTTTACGACCACTTGAGAACCTTCATAAAACCTTTTGACTGCAATGAAAACCAGCATAAAACCAAAATTACCACAGCTGTCAAACTTCACTGTGATATCGTGGTTGTTTTTTTGTTGTACTGCTTTGTTCAATTCTTTGCTCTTCTGATTCATTTAGCAGTAAATAATATCTGAGAAAAAAGTTCTAGTGTTGTGGGAAATTTTGTTTGGTAGCAAAATGTTCAAGACAAATTGAGTTTTATGTAGCGTATCATGCTCCAAATTAAATGCGCAATTATTTTTATGGTAAATATTGGCAAGTTAAGAGCTGTAAATTAATGCGCCTCAGACATTATGCTAGTTTACTATAACAAAACACAAAATTTAAAAAAAAACAAATATATCCGATATATTAATCACGAATTTCCTTAAAATTGATGGGATTTAATCAGGTTATCGAGAAGAATGTCGATCTACAGTTCATTACATTTAATATTTGGTGTATTTATTTTTCCAAATTTTAATAATTTCATATATTTCAATATGGCGATTGGAAGAAATCACAGTTTTGCCAAAGAGACAATTTTACTTCGCAATGGCTACTTAGGTGACTTTCCTCACTGCCAATTAACCGTTTAATGCATTTACTGAAGGAAAAATGGGTTGAAAATGCTGTTTCAACTGAGCATAATAAGATATCATAAATGAGTCCTAAAACGGCATTTCAAAAAAGTATTTTACGAATTCATAAAGACTAAACAAAACCATTGATAGGCATTTTCGAAGACAGGGTTAAAGATCGTTGTGAAGAAGCTGTGAAGGTTCACGTAAACCTCTTGGTACTGTAATAAAATCAAATTGATTTCATATGCATTTATAAAACTTTAATAAAACTTAATAAAGCTGAATGGTTTTGGCAAAGTTGGGATGGCTTTAAACATGATAAAATCTTAGGTGCTGCTATAACTGGCCCTGGAATCAACTTTGAAGTGAAAAATTGCCCACGGTATTTCAGGCAGAAATATGTGTCATCTTAGAATCTGTAGTAATCTGTTATAGAATGAATTGGAAAAATGCATATTTATGCATATTTTCAGATAATCAAGCTGAACTTAATGCTTAAATATCACAAATTTACACGTCAAAACTAGTTTGCGAGTGTTCAAAATTGTTGCAGTAACTGTTTTGTCGCAATATGATTAACCTATGCTGGATTCCTGGTTATTGTGAAATCGGTGTAAATGAAAAAGCTGGAGAATTGGTGAAAATAGGATCAACCATGCAATCCATTGAAAAATGGATTTTAGAATTCTGAGAACACAAAAGTACAGTACAATTGGAACAATACCTTAAATGCAACAAAACGTTTCTGCCAAACGATTGTCATATACATATATAAGTTAAAAAAAAATTTCGATACGGGATGTAAGTTTATACACTGGCTCAATAACAGGACATTATCCTACATAGGAAGAAATAAAAAATGTTAACTGGCGCGTAAATATTTCCCCTCATTTAATTTTTATCCTATGGAAGTGTAAACAACGAAATTGTTTTCAATCCTGCATGCGCCATACAAAAATGTTCGCAATATTCCATACAACAGACTAGATTCAGGCGTTTTCTTGCGATATCAGTAAAAGCTCATCGTTAAGCTTCATGAAAATAAATGTCACTTTTGCAACCCGAAGAACTCGCAATACTTGCTGGGTGATTGCGTTGCACTAAATCTATGTCCATTTAGAATCCGGAATAATAAAATCATCTGTATCTCCGTAACGGATTGACGTACAAATAAGTTTAATACATAAAAAAAAGATAATTCACTGTTCTTTAAGGAAAAAATATCAATATAAATCATTTCTCTTCGTTTCTAATGAAAATTCGCACTTTCTTCTTTATTCCTCCCATCACACGCTATAAATCAAACAGAGGCAACTTTCTTTGCACATTTGTTCCACATTCTGGTCATCTGAGTCGTCTCTCGAGCCGTTTTTGCACCTTTCTTAAGCTCCCGCTTCATTATTGCCCAAAATCTCTCGATGGGCCAGAACTGCGGTCAGTTGGGTGGATATATATTTTTATCGATGAAATCTACGTTATTATCGCGGTACCACTGGATGACTTCCCGGCTGTAGTGGCAACTCTCCAAATCTGACCAAACTTCACGGGACCTTTATTGGCTTTAATGAAAGGTAGTATGCGGTGTTTGAGGCATTCTTCCTTGTACAGCTTCGAGTCCATCGTCTTATTTATCACGAACACTTTGGTCTTTGATCCGCAGCTGCATATCCCTTGCCAAATCATCAGTTTTTTGACAAATTTGTCCATAAAAGCAAACTTAAACTTTGCAGGAACATCTCCTCGTGCATTTGCCATGTTGAATTTCTGGTCAGGAAGCTGCCCGAAATCCATTTTGACGTAGGTTTCATCGTCGATGAGCAGGCATCCTTGGTACTTCGTCAAAACCTGATGGTACAATTTCCGAGCTCGAGTTTTGGCGACGAAACTTTGCTTCAACGTTCTGTTTGGTTGCTTGCTGGCTCGAAAAGAACGATATCCTGCTCGCATACGAATTCTTAGAACGGTACTGCGAGCAGCATCCTATTTTTGTGCGATTTCATTATCTGATAGTCCAGGGTTCGCTCTGACGGTTCTCAACACCTTCTGGTTCAGCTTGCGGTCATATGTTCCACTACGCTTACCTTGAGACACTCGATCCACGTTCTCTTGCTCTCGGAAACGTTCATACACGGTTGATTTGGCGATTTTCAACGTTCTTATGATTTTTATTGCTGATTATCACCGTGGGTGTGCAGAATTTTCCATCTCGGCTTCCATCTGGAATAATTTTTGACTCACTGCATGAAACACCGTAAAACAGAAGGTGGGCGCCTAGGTGAACAAACCGCTTTAAAAGAGTTTTTGCAGCGGTCACATTCCGTGCCGCTGGAACACAATAAGTTATTCCGAATTCTAACTGAACAGAACTTTAAATCACATAAGATTCAGATTTCTTGACAAAGCCTTGGAAATCTGGGCTATAAGCCTCAACAGATAAATACAATTTATAAGGTCTGTATTACCTGGTTAGGAGCATTGCCTACAATAGTAATTGTAGCTACTCTAAATAGTTACTCACCATTGTAACGTGGCATATATTCTGTCTCCTGAGACCGATACATACAAACGTCCATTACCACATACACTGATAGGCAAAATAAAGTGCCCACCTTTTGGTTTTTTCAATTTCTCTCATTTACTTGGTTCAAATTAAAGTAAACACAGTGTAGTTTTTTTTTCTTATTTTATTTTTTATATTCTTTTTAAGTTTCACTTATGGAATACTGGAAAAAAAGAGTTTTACTTAAAGAAAAAAAAACAATTTGTGTTGAAAAAAAAAAACAGTGACAAAATAAAGTGCCCACTTCAAAAATCGATATGTTTTCGATTTGTTTTCGATATTTTTCCATTGGAAGACCTCTCGATTGTTTATCTTTTGATATTTTGACATGTTTTGAAGCAAACGGCTCAACCTGGTGCATTTGTATACGTGATCGCATTTGATTCAATTGAAAAAAAAAAAATGGAGAACGCAGTGCTTTCGAAAGCAATTCCCTTGTGTATCCGAAAATTGGTCGTTCGTAATGTGCAAATCGGTGAATCGCACCGGGCTGTTGCTAAGAAGTACAGTATCAGTAAGGCAGCGGTTGGCAAAATTCTTCTGAAGCTTAAAACGTTTGGATCAGTGGTGGATCGCCCTGGCAGAGGCAGGAAGCGGAAAACGGATGCGAGAACGGACACCAAGATCATGCGCGAAGTCAAGAAGAACCCGAAGGTAACTGTCCGCGAGATCCAGGAAACCCTTCAGTTATCAGTTTCCGGTCGAACTATTCGTCGCCGTCTCGTAGCACAGGGGTTGAATAGCAAACTTGCCGGGAAGCGCCCATTTATCAGCAAGGCAAACAAAGCCAAACGGCTTAAGTTTGCTAAGGAGCATGCTGATAAGCCCCTAGAGTTCTGGAAAACGGTTCTCTGGACGGACGAATCAATATTCGAGCTGTTTAACCGAAAGCGGCGGGTTCGTGTTTGGTGCAGATCGGGAGAGGAGCTTCAGAAGCACCACATCCAAGGCACGATTAAGCATGGAGGAGGAACTGTGATGGTCTGGGGGTGTTTTCGTGGGGTGGAGTGGGAAGCATTGTGAAAATCGACGGGATAATGACGGCAGATTCTTACATCAACATCCTGCGAGAAAATCTGGAGGTTTCGCTGATCCAGACGGGCCTTGAAGAGAAGTTCGTATTCCAGCAGGACAACGACCCGAAGCATACTGCCAAGAAGACCAAGTCTTTCTTCCGGTCTTGTCGGATCAAACCGCTGGAATGACCTCCACAATGCCCGGACCTCAATCCCATCGAGAATTTGTGGGCGATTCTCGATGCCAGGGTTGACAAAACTGGTGTTACCAATAAAAATAACTATTTTGAAGTCCGGGAGCGCGCCTGGGAAGAGCTGGATCCACAGCACCTAAAGAACCTGGTCGAGAGCATGTCGAAGCGCCTGCAGGAGGTCCTGAAGGCCAAAGGAGGACAGCAATTATTGAAATGCTTTTATTTTACTTTAATTTATGTTTTCTGTAGCCTAAATGAAGTGGGCACTTTATTTTGTCACTGTTTTTTTTTCAATTCAAATTGATTTCTTTTTTCTTTAAGTAAAACTCCTTTTTTTGTAGTATTCCATAAGTGAAACTTAAAAAGAATATAAAAAAAGATAATTAAAAAAAATACAGTGTGTTTACTTTAATTTGAACCAAGTATATAAGAGAAATTGAAAAAACGATGAGGTGGGCACTTTATTTTGCCTATCAGTGTTAGAATGAGTTTAAAGAGATGAGAAAACAAATTCAATCTAACACATCTTTCGTCGAATTGCGTATGTGTCAGTTTCAGAAGACATAATTTTACAAGAAATCTTTCTTAAATTCCCCTACTTTTTGCTAACATAAATTATGTCTCGAGTAAAATTCATAATTTCTAAGTGTGTAGCATTCATTGGACTTTTTGTTACTCTTTGGAAGTATCGCTCAGTTTTAAAATAATGTTCCATTACTCGTAAAATATTCATAAGAAAATTTCACCCAAAAACCAGCTTCTACAAAAAACTAAAACTGTTCTAGTGATTTTTACCTAAACAAAGAAATTTGCATTCACTCAAGCAATAACGCCGCTCGACCCAGCTAACGTACCGAGCAGTACCTGCAACGCGCCGCAACGTTCTTTCTCTTTCAATATGTCAGCGAACTGTTGGCAGTGCAGTTTCTTTGTCCGCATTCAAGGTGACGGTGTTGCGTATCCCACCCGGGCCGGCTCTCTTTCTCGCTCTAGGAAAGAATAAATAAAGAGTGAACGCACATCATAGACGACGGCGCAACACAACAACGAACTGGTATCGGCTGACCCCCGTTCATCAAACCCCATCTCAACGAACGGTCATCTTCCTGCATTGGTGAATCACCACAGTCCACAATGGTGAACAGGAGTGTGTGGGGATACCAACTTTCTCGAAAACGATGAAAAACCATTGTGCACCTAGCAGCTCAAAGTCGGATTAGAAAGTCAGAGTTATTCCTTTTGCAATGGATGGCACACACGCGTCTGATTCTGCGACAACTACGAACTGCCCTACGAATAAAACTCGAATGATCGAAATCGTTTGCGTCATGCCAAGAAGGAAATATATGCGAGCCTTCGATTTCGTTTCCAAGACCTAGGTAGGCTCTGTGATGGTGGAAAGCAAGGTTGTGAGTGCGCCGGGTGCGAGGGGTGGGCAGGTCGGTTGCCATGGCGTACGATGACCGATGAATTTTAAACATGTTTACAGTCATTCACCCATAGCGGCTACCGGCTACTAGCAGCGTGGCGCGGTGTTGGAGTGCATTACAGCTAACAAGGCAAAAACTGACCAGACATGACCAACACACGATCGGCGGCGATGGGCGGGCAATAATGGTTTCTAGAACAAAACGCGAACCAGTTGCGCTATTTGTATTATTATTAGCTTCCTTTAAGGTTCCTCTGAATTTTGGGGGCATTTTCCATGTTTTCAGCTTTATTTGTTCAAAGCTTCCGCACGGTGGCAAATACACGCACATATGATTTATCGCGGCGAGCAAACTTCCGAGAGCAATAATTTCACGCTCCCGCCAGTGAGCTACCAACCACAACTCACGCAGAACCAATTAACCAAGTTCACTCGAACCAGTTTAACGTGTATTTAATATCCCACGCTAAGATGAACGTTCTGTTTTCAAGAACGGGCCAATCAACAAACAGACACGCCACAACCGCTGGCAGAAGATTAAATTGTATCGCGACCTTTCCGCAGTACAACAACCACGACCACAATCGACGACGACGACGACGACGAGGAGGACAGTAGCTCACTTCGGACTCCACTCCGCTTTGAAGCAAACACATGTGGCGAGTTGCTGTGGCTTGCTCACGTACACCGCGCGCGCGCTCAGCCAATCTGCAAACCTTGCATGGACCACTCACCAGACTAGGTCGAAATGAGCGAGTTAAAAAGAAACAAAACAAAGTATAACAACCAGCAGAAGAGAAAAAAACCCGCATTAATCCACCGATGGTGAGACTGAACCCTTCTTACACTTCACCAGAATTACAAACTCAAATGTGGGCAATATTGTACTGGATACATATTTTCATCAGAAATTCCAAGAAGATTCAGAAATATTCAATATGCCATGCATTCAGTTTATATAATGAACTATTTGTCAATCCTGAACGTATTGTTCAGCAATGTGATTAAAATATTACCATTAATAGTCTTTAATGACCTGTTTATGTTAGTTCTAAAAAATTACATATATATTAAAAATTTCATATAATCAGTCCATAGAATGAATTCTTAGACAATCCTAAGTGTCAATTTTGATTATAGACATGGCTTCCATATGCTTATAAGTACATGTTCGTTGAAAATTGGTTATAGTAAATGGAGACTTTGTGTAATTTTCGAATATACTCGTTGCAGTTCAAAACCAGACCACTCGAGCCAATCGATGCTGCTCTAATTCTATACAGTCGCATAGTGTGGCTAGTCCGCTGTATGTGCTATACAACGCTCCAGATACGACACAATAGAATGCAAGCGGCATCGATTGGTGTGATTGGTCTTGTTCGGTTTTGCACTGCAACGAGTATATTGTCATCTCACAATTATGTGCTCTCAGGTATTGTTTTGGTCATATCTCCATGAAGAATTATCCAATCATAATGAAATTTTGACCAGTTATTTGGAAATATCATAGCTTTGATTTGACACCAACAAAACTAAAATCGGTACACAAATAGCTCAGTATGTAATCGGAGACTAAACTGTTTGATTACTATTATAATAGGCCTTCAAGTACTGTTTCGTTCATATCTTCGTAACGAAATGTCCGAATGAAAAAAAAATCAATAGCGTTCTATGGGAATGTTGTAGCTTCCATTTGCCGTCAACAGAACTGAAATCGGTTCACAGATGGCTGAGAAACCGATGTGACATTATTTGTAACGCACACACACATACACACACACATACACACACACACACACACACATACATACACACAGACATGTGCTCAGTTCGTCGAGCTGAGTCGAATGGTATATGACACTCGGCCCTGTGGGCCTCGGATAAAAAGTCGAGTTTTCAAGCGATCTTAATACCCTTCTATTGATGTAAGAAGGGTAAAAAACATGACCATGACTCTTTGTATACCTACCTACCTAGACAGTGCTTGCGGATGCTTCCGTCTTAGCGAAACCATCTCGCTTTGGGAGAACCAAACGATCAAAAATCAACTGTAGGAAAAATGCCAAATAATGTTGTCCGGTGAATCCAGACTAAGAACCGTGACGCGGGCAGTGGAATTAGGGACGTTTTGGGTGTTTGAACCGATCACGTGTATCCGGGAGAAGGGGAACTTGATTTAGCAAACTTCATGGCGAGTAGCAAGTCGTAGTTCCCCTATCTGATGAGCTCTTGTGGTTGATTTAAGGGGGTTCCTTTAAGAATTCAAACTTAACAGTGAATATCGCTGGAATGTTTTGTTGAGTAACAGCGAAAGTCACTTTCAAAATTGTGACTCTGGCAAATGGAGAGTCCTGAGCTAGATCCAATTAGATTCTCTTATAGTCATGTGCTGAATATTCTAGGAATTCTAACATAATATTCGCTTTCGAGATGAAAGAATATTGTTTTAAAATTTCCACTCCGAATCTTAAGTAAGGTTCCAATTCCGATGGATTCAATTGAATTCACATGCAGCTTTTCATCCTGGTTTTCATAAAAAGTTGGACTGAATTTATCCGTGTATTTAGATTAATTGTGGAATAAAGGGTGTCCCACATCAAATTGAATCACGGAAAAACCGCTGAAGAAAATTAACTATTGAGTATTTTCTCTTGAGAATTTGGGTAGCAGTAGTTTAGAGTGTTTTTGTTGTTGTTGTATTTTCATCGCTGTCAGTTTTTCGAAAATTGCAAGAAATTGCGTCACCCGAAAAGTAACGTCGCGAGTCGATTTTGCGCAAGCACCTGGAAAGTCCTCAACTCGCTCCATCGGGACATCGAAAAACAACTCGGAGTCGTGCAGTCAACGGTGAATCGTGTGATTAAACGTTACTACGAAACTCTGAGCATCGAACGGAAGGAGAAACACTATCAGAATGGGTGTTCTGATAATGATCAGGATCACAAGCGTGTCGTGAAAGTGTTTAAGCGGAATCCTCGGTCAGGGATGTGGCCAAAAAATTGAATCTGTCCAAGTCTTTCGTTCAGAGAGCCAAGGACCAAGAGGGACTGCATACGTACAAAGTGCAGAAGGCCCACGGCAAAATGCGGTGATACAATCACGAGCCTAGAAACTGTACACAAAGTTGCTGACGAAGCCTCATTGTCTCATTATGGACGATGAGACTTACGTCAAGGCGAACTTCCGGCAGCTTCTGGGGCTACTGTTCTTTACCGCAAAGCACAAGTTTGATGTTCCGGAGAGAGTAAGGAAGCAGAAACTTTCAAAGTTTGCCAAGCAATACATGCTTTGGCAAGCGATCAGCTGATGTAGCAAACGGAGTACTCCGGGACTGTAAACGTCTAAATGTCTACAGAAGCGTTTGCTTCCTCTGTTGATGTAACACGAATGCCCCACGATCTTCTGGTCGGATCTAGCTTCGTGCCGCTATTCAAATGTTGTCCTGGAGTGGTTCGAAGCCAACTGAGTCACTTTCGTACACAAGGAGTTGAACTTCCTCCCAACGCACCAGAACTAAGCCCCCCCCCCCCCCTCCCGACGCAACGCACCGGAACTAAACCCCATCGAATAATACTGGGCTATTATGACGCAGGCACTACGGAAGCATCACAAAGAGGTTCAATCTGAGGAAGCCATGAAGAAAAAGTGGGATTCCGTACAAAAGAAGCTGAATCCAGATTTTGTACAGAACCAAATGAGTGTAGTCAAGCGTAAGTTGCAAGCGTACGGTTGAAGTTGAATGAAATAAATACGCCAAAAGCTATTGGTGATATTTTCTGATCTGAAAGTTCAAAAAGGATCGGTAAACTAGGTAATTGTCTAAAGCGTTTTCCGTGATGCAATATACTGTGGGACACCCATTAACCAACTCTTGAGGTTTTATTAAAATTCCAACTCCCTTTTATATTCGCAGAATTCGCTCGCTGATTTTATTTGGCCGAAAACATATTGAAACGTCTGATGTGTCTAGTTTCTTAAGTAAATTTTCGTTTTAAAAAACAATCGTGATACTAAAAAGCTTGATAATGTGTCTTATGAAATAGATTTTTTTTGAAATTGTGTTTTTTGAAAAAGCGTTTTATTGAAATTTTTTTTTTAAGAAACTGAAAGATTTTGAGAAGGTGATTTAACATGGAAACGCATAGGCGTAGCCAGGATTTTCAATAGGATGGATAAATTTTTTGGAGAGAGAGAGAATAACACCGTCTTCAACCAGCGGTTGCACACACTGAACACATAACATTATACAACGGACAACACAACGCTCGGTGGACCAGTAGAGTAAGGACATTTTCAAGTTCCACCGGCTAGAGCAGGAATCGAGCCCTCACTTTGTGACAATCCGCCTAAATGACGGGTGGATTGTCTTCTCTACGCTTACCCAAAGTAGTTTACAATACTCGTCAAATATTGGCAACAAGGTTCAACAATTCTAGGCTTGTTCCGGAATTAACAACAAACAAAAAGGATTTTAAAAACCTTAGGTTATCAACATTTTTAAAAATCAAACCGCATTAAATAGCAACCATGGTAAAATCTAGCGAGTACTGTCATGTGTCGAAATATTCACTTTATAGTCGTGTTGGATTTTTGAATAGGATATCCACAGTTTGTACTGAAAATGTACTTTCCTCCACGACCCTCTCACCCACATTAACAAATAAATTTTGATTTGATTACGAAATCAAAGGTAGGACTAACAAATCTATTCGCTGTAACTAGATTTGAAGCTACCTTCGTACTCAATGCCACATGCGTAACTGTCTAAAACACGAAGCATTTATTGCCACAGAAAGATCATTCGTGCATTGAGCGAAAACAATACAAACTACTACGAATATTTTCTTATCAATAAAACAGAAACGTCGCTCTGATGGTTGCATGATTGACTGACAGACCTCCTATATCGACTTAGTATGTAAATGGAAAAAATATATACATAAATCAATGATTCCAACCCACCCGAGCAGCAAAACCAACATGTATCAGTACGATTGAAGAGAAGCAGTAATTGGTTGATCTTCATGAAATTTCGTGCACTGTACAAAGAGGTGTAATGATAGAATGTTTCATACAATTTACGAGACATTGGTTCTATGTACAAAATCCATGTTTACGAAACGAATGAGAGCTAATTTACGAAAATAAATTTTCAGTGTATATATTGACAAAGCAACACCGAAAAAACACCGTTTTTCTCCCATAGAAACAGAAAAAAAATCTTTGAGGCAGCTTATAGAATCTTCCGTTTCACCTCTAAGCATCTTACTTTATCTTACTCAATATGCAAAATTTGGATGACGTCTGTATTGAGTTATCACAAATAATAATAATCCATCCAAAACATAGCGATTGATTGAGCGGATTGGAGATAATGATATCATTGAGTATAGGATCAAGTCTCCCCCGGCTGGTGCTAAACCAATGAGCCTGGATATCAATAGAAACATAAAGTTGCCAGAAGGCATTAAATGCATCTACGCACTCTTACTTTTACCAAATCGCTAAATCACTATTTAGCATTGCGGTTGTAAAAATTGGTACAGTTGTAAAAATTGAAAGTTTACCAGAAAAAAAGTTTGCTTCGAGCATCGGCTGTGAAAGGTTGTGTCCATGCTTTTTTACGCACTATTTTGTTATCAGCCATGGCGCGTTTCGTATTGTTTCGGTTATCTATAATTCGGCGATGTGAGTAATCGAGTGAGCACAGAAAAATAAACAATAAAAATGCTTCCTAGTGAGATGTGGGGGTTCGCCAGGCTGGTGGTCCGGTGGTGGGGATCACAATTAATTGTGATCCATAATATTAGTTTGCGATGTTCACCGTACCACCATATCCTGGAGCAAGTAAGTCACTATCCCATTTTGTGATTGGCTCCAATAGCACTATTTGTATAAATGGGTTCAAATTTGAAAAAGGTATTAATATTTAAAATAAATAGAGGTGGGTAAAACCGTAAGTTTAACGTAGGATTGCGTTGGTGTTTCCTTTCTTATGAAATTTCCTTCCCTTATTTGACCTGCATTCGGGCGAGGCAGGCGCTGGTTATTGCATTAGTTTGAGATCACCAGTTTTTTTTTCACATTGAGAATGTATGCTAGTCCCAAGCATGATCTGGTGGTTCTCTGTGTAATAACAGCTCATTTGGCAGCAACGGAGTAGTAGCCTCGGGTGGTGACTCATGCTCATAGCAACGGATAAAATCTTTGAATAGGATAAAACAACTGCAACTTTTAGCTTTGATTAGCATGCTGTTTTGTCTCTGAAATTCGGATATGAGTCGTTTCGTCTCGCCCATATATCATATGTTTTAAATTTTTTAGTATTTACTATTTGAAAAAAATTCTCATGGATGTCCACTTTTTGAACTTTTTGCTACATTTTGTCACAAATTAGAGGCAACATCGCGCTCTTTCATTGAGGGCAATCTATCAAACATTATGGCTTAATAATAAAAAATGAAGCACACATTTAAATTCTAAAAATTTATTAATGTTAGGGGGGTGGTAGGGACGGCGGGATCTAGTTTTCTTTCGGGGATTTAGTTTTCTTTTGGTATACTATTCCTACTATTTTCAGAGTCTTACCGATATACGACTATGAACAACTGACCCTTCGGCTTCCTGCTGGCTCACCGAATCCTTGTTGTTGAACAAAGTGCGCAGCGGTTGGAGTTGAAACGTCTTCTTATCCATAATCATTGTTGGAGGGCCATTACCTTTCTTCCGGGGGTTACTGCTATGCATGGTATGTGACGGTTTTCGAAACTTTTTCACGCTTAAAATGGTCCCCCGTGTACTTTTTGCCACAATTATTGTATGCTTGATAGACTTGTTCAATACTCGTCCGCAGTTCTTCCTGTTTTAATCACATGCTAAAAGCAGTGTAACATGTATGAATGAAAGTTTGCATGTGAAAATATTCTTAATGTTGTAAGGATTCATTCCACATACGGTGAAAATTCTCTGAAAGCATTATTGTTCTGATAGAAAAGTATTGAAGTCATTCCCGTTATTTGGTGGCCACCCGTTAGAAAAAGTAAAGCATAGCCATGGAATGAAGGCGTACAAGGATTAAAAAGTGCCCAAAGCTTGATGACAAGCTAAATATTAATGCAAAAATTCGTGCTAAAAAGCTTTACACCAACATTTTGCACACAAATTCTTGCAACATAATGGACGACGAAACATTTGAATGGAATTGAATAGTATAGGGCACAAGAGGTCAAATACGTGCCACAAATATCCAATTCACCTAACTGTTAGAACTTCACCAGATTTCAAAATACTGGGTTCTGGTTAAGGGAGACAACAACATATGTATACCTAATTTCGATCTTGATAACTGACCTTGGTATTAAAGAGCTCAGATGAAGAGGTAAAATACCTAAGCAAAAAACCTAAGAATTGCAAGCAAAATATTTCTCGAATAACAAAACTTGTTATTTTGGATACCTGGGAATACCTGAGAGGTACAATTTAAGTATTATCTTACCTCAATTTGGTATTCGCATAACATTGTGGGAACAATTTTGTGGTATTATCATCAGGTTTTTTACCTCTTAATCTGAGCTCTTAAATACCCAGGCCAGTTATCAAGTTATTTGCTCCTGCTCGAGAACCAGAGCAGGAAAATAACATATTAAAAGATTATTTTGATCTTGATAACTTGCTTTGGTAATAAGGAGCACAGTTTAACCAAGCAAGCAAAATATCTGTCGAATAACAAATGCATTTTAAATAACTGATGCAGGTTAAATTTCCCAAATGCAGGTTAAATAACTGTGCACTTGTTATTTGAGATACCTGAGAATACCTGAAAGGTACTAAAGAGTGTTTCGATCAAAATTTGGTCGACTTAAACTTGACGCATTTCCTTTCATCGTGCATAAAAAAAATTTGCACACCCCTCATTTTGAAGATGTGTGCGTGTAGCATCATGCTTACATTTTGATTTTTAGATTAGCAACTCAGTTATCAAAATGTCGTCGAAGGAAGAGAGGCCACGCATCCAAATTTTTCACGTGCATGGCGAAATTTCAAACTACTCTCACGCCAAATTAGCGAAATTGTTGAATGTGGCTAAATCAACTGTTACCAACGTATTAAAAGTGTTCGGTGAACGTTTGTCGACAGCCAGGAAAGTTGGATCGGGGGAAATCGAGCCGGTGGCCACAGCGACGACAAAAAGTGTTGCTCGCTGTTTCGAGCGGAACTCTAACCTCTCCGTCCGAGATGTCGCAAAGAAGCTGGAAGTGGCGCCTGCAACCGTGGATAGAGCTAAAAACGAAGACTTACGACTGGACTATCGACTTGCAAGAAAGTGGAGACTCCAAATTGCGACGATAAACAAAACACTCCAGCCAAAGCACGATCGCGAGAGTTGTACACGAAGATGCTGACGAAGTTTGATTGCGTAGTACAGGACGATGAAACTTCCGTTAAGGCAGACTTTAAACAGCTTCCAGCACACGAATTTTATACAGTAACCGGACACGGAAAGGTGGCAGATAATTTCAAGCACATTAAACAGTCAAAGTTCACGAAGAAATATCTGGTTTGGCAGGCTATCTGTACCTGTGGCTTGAAGAGCAACATTTACATTGCGACCGGATCCGTCAACCAGGAACTTTATTTGAGTGAGTGCCTACAAAAACGTCTACTGCCTTTCCTGAAGCGACAAAATTGTTCCGTTCTATTTAGGCCGAATTTGTCATCTTGTCATTATGGAAAAAAGGTTCATGGAGTGGTATGCTGCCAACAACGTTTAAGTGGTGCCCAAGCACAAGAACCCTCCCAACACGCCAGAGCGTTACCCAATCGAACAATATTGGGCCATCGTCAAGCGGAACCTGAGGAAAACTCAAAAAACTGTTGTGAGCGAGAAACAGTTCAAGGAAAACTGGCGTTCTGCTGCGAATAAAGTGGGCAAGGAGACTGTACAAAATCTTGTGGCAGGTGTTAAACGAATGACCCGGCAACTCGCATTCGGTAAAAAGGAAGCTTAGCTGAATATTTCTCCTGTATTCTGTATAAACTGAACATGAAAAAAAATTGACATATTAATTAATACATTGATCGACTCACACACATTACTGTTTGACCAAATTTCGTTCGGAACACCCTTTATTAGCGTCCAGTGTTTCAATTTATCGTGACGGAAGCCATTTATAAATGGTACACAATGGTCAAGGTATGCAACGATGAGAAAACTAGAATCACTTTAGCCACCGCTGACTGCCAAATGGTAAGAACTTGGAGAGTAATGTTAGACAAATTCAAATCAACCAAACTCTGTCAAAACTAAATTGGTCATCCTGAGTAGGACGCATTTGAAATGGGTTCCATTTGAATTAAAACCTTCTCGGTCTAGTTAGTCTCGGTCAAAATTTAGCCTGCATATAAGAAATCACATTTTATTTTTGTTATTTTCAATAGTTTAAAATTTAAAACTGGTAGTGCTTTATTGTTGAATTGATACAAGAGAAAATTTGCAACCGATTGAATTAAGCATCTTGAAAATCTGTCAGGCATTTATAAAGTTATAAACGTTTAATTTGTAACGATATATCGTGACGGTCGCTTGTTCTTATATTTTCAATTGATACCCTACCCTAGCCACAGAAAGACCATTCATAATTATTGTATCTGGCAATACTGTGATGGCGCTGCCATCACCAACTATTCACATCACTGACCGTCGCGCATCTTAGTAGCCCAAATGCAAAAAAAATATTAGTAAAACATTGTTTATCGAAAACGACATGTGCCGTAAGTGTAAATTCTATTGGTGTGCAAATATGCAAGGTATTACCCGGGGAAAATCTTTTTACAGTTTTCTCAAGGATGCAGATGTGTAAGAACCACATTCAATTTTGTGAATTCACCCCTAATGCTCCTAAAAAATCATTTTAGATGCAAATTTTGTCCTTGCAGGGAGTTTAAGCTTTCGCGGAAAAAAAAAATGCTTCGATCATTTTTCTTTTGAAAATTTTCAAGTTCCTGGTAGAACGGATGTGGGGTAATTACTGAAGATTTTTGCTGGGATTCATAAAGATTAAATCAGTGTCTAGTGTCTGATCGAAACAACAACTCTCTGAAAGTGTATTTAGATGCTAAGTGCAATACTTTACTGCAATACGATCTGCCAGAAATAGAGTTCATTCAAAATGATTCTGATTGGAATGGCTGGAAATAACTTCGAACCCACATGCGAGACATGAGTGCTAAGCAGACGAATCCGTCGTTTTAACTGAGCCTGCAAAATGTGTTGAGGAGAAAGATTTTTTTTTTTTTTATTTACGACACTTTACACCTGAGTGCATTCGTATAGGTCACTCCTTGCTTCACTAATTTTCAATTTCTACACCTCTTTCATTCAGCATTTTCTTCTCATTTTTTTAAATCTTCTTCGGCTTCTATTCTTCCGCTTTTTCCACTTCTCTTCTTCAGCTTTTCCTCTTCCGTATGTTTTCTTCCGCCAATATTCTTCCATTTATCTTTTGTTTCTCTTCTTTCTCTTCTCTTCTTTTTCTTCATCTTATTTGTTTCTCTCATCCACTTTTTTTCTTCCATTTCGCTGATTCCACTTCTACTTATCTGCTTAATCTTATTCGTTTTTTTTCTATTTTATTCTTCCGTTTTGCGTTTTCCACTTTGCTTCCTATGCTCATTTTCATTCGCTTCTCGTCTTCCGTTTTTATTCTTTTGATACTTTCCCTCCGCTTTTTCTTCATCTGCTTCTCTAGGGGAAGAAGATGATGGGTATGTTTACGACAAGTGGGTGAAAATGTTTCTGTTTTCAAGAAATTTTTTAATTTAAGGCAATCGATTACAACTGCATAGGCATACCCTCCGTGAATTCCACTGGAGAATTTTTCATACA
>JASCZW010015354.1:0-20769 GCA_034211315.2 Aedes japonicus | reverse complement strand
AAGATTCGCAAACTTTCAAAATATATGAACCTTTTTGCACTTTAGTGAAATTGTCAGGAGTTCTGAAAAAGTTTCAGATTTGATCGAATTGGTTGACTGAATTGTAAATTTGTCGGGAGCTCAGTAAACTAGTCAGAAGTTTCCGGAATTCATGATCGGGATTCAATTGTCGGAGTTCCGCGAGCTTTCCGAATCTTCAAATAACTGATGGAAATGTTAGGACGTAGTAAAAATGATAGTTTGATGATAGTTTTGTAAAATTATCGGATGTTTTTGGATTAGCTAGAGTTTCAATGGCCCCATCAAATGATAAGTAATTGTTATTTTACATACAACACATATTTAGAACATTTCTTGAATCTACCATAAATTGAGAACATCCAATAACATGAAAATTGTCCCAATGGTGTAATTCGAAAAGCGGGAATAGCCACGAGTGTCACGATCTTCAGGAAGTCTGTCTAACTTTTTGGCTTCGCCGACAACGCCCAACGCAATTTTTAGGCGATTACGGAAACTTAAGGCTGAAGCTAGAAGAATTGGGGTATTCATTAATGAGTTAAAAACGAAATACATTAGGGAACAGGCTCTCGTTAAATCAACATTAGCCTCTCACCACGAATTCAGATCGACGGTGATGGAATCGAGGTAGTAGAAGATTTCGTAAATTTGGACTCGTTGGTGACCGCCGATAACGACAACAGCAGAGAAACACAAACGCACATAATGGCTGGCAATCATGCCTTTTTGGGACTCTGAAGGACGCTAAGATCGAACAATGTTGACCATCTACAAGACGTTAACTAGACAGGTAGTCCTCTACGGGCACGAAACATGGACATTGCTTGTCGAGGACCAACGCGCCCTAGGTGTCTTTGATCGGAAGATGTTGCGTTCGATCTATGGTGGAGAGCAGATGAAATACGGAACGTGGAGGAGGTGAATGAACTACGAATTGCATCAGTTTCTGGGAGAACCTCTCATCGTACATACAACGAAATCAGTTGACCACGGTAGGCTGGGCATGTCGTAAGAATGTCGGACGACAGCCTAGTTAAAATGATTCTCGGAAACGAACCGACGCGCACAAGAAGAAGAAGCGCACAACGAGCAAGGTGGATCGATCTGAGTAGAAGGCGAGTAGCGTGGTTGACGAGGTGCGGCCCTAGACCGAATAGAATGGGGACAACTTCTGTGAACAGTAGAGGCCACACCGGTCTTTGGTCTGATTAAGAAAGAGAGATATATATTTTGATGAAGTTCAATGAGTTTTCCTACAATAAGGAGTAATTAGAAATTGTAATGCAATTTGAATCGAACTCCTGAAGTCCGGATTTGTAATCTCTCAGAAAGTCTGATTAATTACCATCTATTTACTTACTTTTTCTAAAGTTGTTCACATTCTCAATTATTTTGACTGTTCGTTGAACGATATCGGAAGAATGAAAAATAAATAAAAATCTCTAATAATTTCAGCTTAATAAAGTCACTACATAATAAGCGTAATCAGCGATCGCTAAGTTGCACTTTTGCAAACTTCACTTTAGAGAAGTTCCAGAGAAATTCAAAAAAGTTCCAAGCTTCTAGTTAACACGAGAGAAGATTCACGTCTACAAACATGTTTTAACAGGTCCGGGGTTCTTCAGAGATATTTCTAAGGGAATTAAGAACAATTTCTCACTTGAGAGAAGTGTTAGAGGAACTGATAGAAAGGAAAGGTTTTAGGATAAATGTTTCCGTGGACGGTGAGTGAAGCATTAGGGGAACTTAGCAGAAGTTTCAGAAGAACTCGACAAAAGACTCTGTAAACTTTTGAAAAAAAAATTGAAGGAATGTAAGAGTAGTTTCAAGGAAACATGAACGGGATTCCAATGGAACTTGAGAAAATTTTCTTGAAACTTCAAAATTGGAAAACCTTTGTAACAATTTGCAAAGAATTTCGGGGGAAATTGGCACAGAATAAAGGGGAACTAGAGACTAGTCACTTCGAGCTTTAAAAAGAATTCAAATTAAAGCTCCTAGAAACCATGAGAAAATTTTCTGTGGAACTTGAGAAGAGTCGTGGAGACGCTTTAAAAACGTTTTAGAATAACCCGAGAATCTTCCTAGAAAGTTTAAGTTAAAAAGAGGGATCTTAAGAACAGTTTTAAAACAACTTGAGCAAAATTTAGATAGAACTTCAAAACCATTCCATGGAATTTGAGAAAAGTTTCAGAGTACTCTGGAGAAGCCTTATAAACATTTAAGGAAAGTTTTGGAGGTATTTGAGCGATGCACCTTTAGAAATTTCTATAAAACTCTACTAAAACTTCGCTCATAACCAAATTTTTAGGAAATCTCGACAAAATTTTCTGTGCAAACGAGGAAAAATCTAATGGAACTAAAGGAGTATAGATCCAGGGAACTTGAAAGGGGCTCCAATGCATCTTGACAAACATTATGGGTCTGCTCATAAGCCTCGTACTCGTTTTTGAAACTCTCTGATCCCGCACGGGGGAAGGAGGGGGGCTCCTAGACTTCTCTCCGCAATTTTAAATTTTGTATGGAGCGTAGACTTAGGTCAAACCCCCTCCCCTCTCCCAGAAAAGACTACATGCTTTGTGAGAATAGCCCCTACATTGAGAACAATTCTTGGGAACTCTGGAGAGGCCTTAAGGATATTTTAGTAAAATTGCAGGTAGAACTTGGATAAGGTCTTCCGGAATGCTAAGAAAAGATTCAGGAGAACTCAAGAAAAAGTTCTGGACAACTTGTAAAAAAAAAGAGGGATCTGAAGATTAGCATTAAGACAGCTTGGAATGAGTTCCAATGCCTCCTAAAAATTTAAGACAAGTTTCGGAGGAACTTGGGGGAAACTCAAAAAGATGCATAAGAAAGTTTACGGAAAACTTTGGGAAAGTTCCGGAGGAACTTCAGTAAAATCTCAGGGTAAAATAAATCAGAAATGAAATAAATCAGAAGAACTCGAGGAAAGTTGTTGAAAAACTTTAGACAAAAGTTAAATAAAAATAAAACTAAATCTTAAGAATACCTAGTTTTAAACATGAGAGGAGATCTCATGGAACTTTAGAAACATTCCATGCAATTCTAAAGATCTAAGGAAGCCTCTTAATTTGAGAAAAAAATCCAGAAGAAGATAGCAGAAGTTTCGGGGTATATAGAAATTTTAGAGTAACTTAAAGAAAGTTCTTAAAGATTGCGAGGATAGTTCCTGGAAAACTTGAGAAACTTTTCGAAAGAGCTTGAGTAAAGTCTAAGGGAAATTTAAAAATTAAAGAAGAATTCGAAAAAAGCTCCTGCGCAGTTTGAGATAAAAGTTGTGAAACTTAAGAATAGTTTTAAGGAAACTTGAGAGGAGCGCCGATGGAACCTGAGATACATTCTGAGCCAACTGACGAGATTTCAATGCTCAGGCAGAGAAGGCAAAGGAGCAGATTCTCCAATGCAAGAGTGTACAACCTACTGAAAGCTCTGACAAAGCTGGAAGTTAAGTTGTCCAACGAGGGCACCATCAATTCTTTTCGCAATGAAGACCGGGAATCCACAATCGAGATCACTTTCTGAAAGTCCAACGTTGATGGAGAATATGTATTGGAAAGTGTGCGGAGGGTACAGCCATAGCGACCATCAGGCGATCCGGCGCAGCATTGGCCAACGGAACTCTCCGGCAGCGTGGAGGACTAGAGCGAGTGTGAGGGATTGAAAGCCGAAGTATTTCGATAAGGACCTATTTGTTGAAGCTCTTCGGGGAAGACGGCGGTCTCTTGGACCAGAATGCGGACGAGTTAACGGCAACGTTGCTAATAGAAGGGGCCCAGTCTACTGGTGGAACGAGGTGTTTTGCACTATTTGTGCCACTTGTCTCTGAGTCAACAGAAGCGTGCAGAGGGCTAGATTTGCACCAGGGCTGCATTAAAACTGGAAATAAAGCAAAGCAAGTCTAATTGCAATAAAGAGATGTGTCATGGTAGTGATGGTGAAAGTCAGTTCAACGACCCAACGACCCAACGACATGGCAAACCACACCAAACCGTGCGGACGAAAGACACATCGTCGAGGAGCTCGTGGCAGCAGTAAAAAGGTTGAAGGTGAAGAAAGCCACTTTCGGAGTCCTCGACGTGGCACTGAAAACGGCTGTAGAAATGTCTGGAAGAAGGTCACTTTCCGGACACAGGTGGAATATTCAGAAGCTAGTCCGTTTCCGTTCATACTACGTTTGGTCCTTAACTCTACTTTTTACGAAACTGAGTCGTAGTTCCCATGCGACTGAGTAAAGTAGACACTCGCATTGAGTTCTATTTACGTTCTGCGCCTGTGATTGGATGGCTTGGAGTGAGTGAATCACTCTCTCTTTTAAACGACCGCTCTCACGTGCTCTCATCTGTCTTCGCCTACGTGCTCTCGTCTGTGACCGCGTACACTTGTGCGAGAACGCGCTAGTGCTCTTTTTGTAATTCGCTGGTGCGGTTGATAATGAAACGTCGTCGGAGTTGTAGAAAATGTACGAAAAAATAAAGCGGGAAGAAACATTCTTCTTTCTTCCTTTGTTATGTAGCGTTAAAGCGAATTTTCCATCACTGCTAAGCTGAAGAGTGAGCTCACTTGGCCGCATGAGCTACCAGTATGCAAACACGGTGGTGAATATAAACAAGAGAGACAAGCCCTTTTTGTTAAATCTCTCTTTACCACACTGGACATCACTGGTTGAAGCTGTGAGCCGAATGGGAGTTTCGTGAGTACTTTCCATCGTCGGGAGATTTTTCTTCAAAGTAAGTTAGATCCACCTTCAGGACTAGCTGAGTAGAGTGTACGTCGCGATCAATAGATAGGTCAGGAAAGTTGGAAATAATGCAAATAATTCGGAAAAACCTGTTACAAAGTTCCAACGTCCTTTTTCCTACCCGTGATTATGCAACGTCTAGTTGTTCTTATCAAAATGAGTACGTGCTCATGGTGCTACAGTGTCCGTTAGATGCTCCTGGTAGCCTGATTGGTTGATTCTGACGTTTTTCTCATAGAATATTAGGGGGTTCTACCAGAAGCAGTAATTCCGGTCCAAACCACTACCTAAGCTGGATGGTGTGATCTGGCTATGTTCAAACGGTTAAAGGAACTGACGTACATTACCGAACTCCTTCCACAAAATATTTGCTTTCCAGTACCAATTGTCATTCATCCTCTCATTTAGGTAGTGATTGTTTGAACATTTATAAGAACGTCATCCTTAATCTTAATCTAGTTCATATTGATTTGAGTTCGATTTTCAATGATTTTGAATTTTTTTCAAATTGACCGTTTAGAATTTCGATTAACCCTTTGACGAAGTATACTTCGGTTCTGAGGGATCCTCGCAGTTTTTTTTCTGCCTTTTCCTGAACGATCCTCTAAATTTCCAAGCTCATAGCATAGTTTAAAGCAAGCTTTATCTATGTGGCGTGGTAAGACTACTCGCTCTCATATAAAAGAATCTCTGTTTGATTTTTGATCTTTGTTTCGATTGATGATTTTTTTTTACGTTTCGTTGCGTGCTTTGAGAAAAATTTCATCGTTGTACCGACAACTAAATCATGGTCAAAATGGCTATTACATATTGCATATTGTCTATCAAATTTGTATGTAAACAAAGTACCACAGTGTTGCCAGAAAAAAGTTTTTTAATTTCGTGGTGAAAATAATATTACCACTTTACAGAGTTGCCAAAACGCCTCATATTTGTTCCACATGGTTGAATTCACCATAAAATGTGGAACAAATTGGACCTTTAAAATTTTTTTAACAAGATGAGAAGTGGATAGAAATATAGAAGTTATTAACGCTGCCGTAATAAGAATTTTGAAATGCCTTTTAGGAAAAAATTAAAAAAGGCGGGTTAGGACACAAGAGAAAGGCCTATTAAACAAAAAAAATACCTGTGGACTTAAGACACTACCGGAAATTTTTAGAGGAAGTCGCTGTGACTTTTTATTAAACATTTTTTGTCCTCGGGAGATTGGAAGGTGTTCATTGTCTTCAGAAAAATTCTAGTTTTTGGTTAGGTGGAAGATTCAAGAGAAGATGAAAAAGATCTACGAATCCAAGGATAGTCGTTAGAAAACTCGTGAAATAGTCTAGCTGAATTCCAATAAGTTCCAAGAGCATCCTTGACTGAACACAGTTTGGCCATTGAATGTTGCTGAAACGTTAAATTAATTCTGTGAAAGCATAAAATTCCTAGAAATTGCTTTTCTTTTTTTTAATTTAAACTATTAGGAAATATATACATGACTTTCCTAAACATTATGGATAATGAAAATATGTCTTGGAAATTTCTAGAAGCCCTATATTAAAATCCATCCAGGAAATGAATTAATCTAATTAATCACAATTGCTTGAATACAACATTTCAAGAACTCCTGAGTTCAAAATGAATCCGAAGACGAAACCGCCACACTATTCAAACCGTGTTTTCCTATCATTTGCATACAGCAGTTTATTGAAGATTGAGAGCAAAAAAATCACATCCGTATAATTTGTTTCGCGAAAGCACCGAGGAAGACATCTAATTAATTTTCTACTTTGTAGTTATGTGCGTCTTAATTAGGTATAAAAAGCATAAAAACAGAATATTACACCTATAAAAAATAACTAGTACAAAATTTATGAGCCATTACTGAAACAACTTGGATGCATTTAACGCTTTAGGACGTGAAATTGTATCGCATTGTGCATCGGTGCATAGCCCTTGTAAACAGCTCTTCCACTGCGCACTTTGTTCGCTTTGTACAGAGAAGCCATGTCTGTTGCATGGCTCGCCGACTTGAAAGTTTGTCATCGTCGTCGTTTATCTCCATGCTTCAATACCAGCGATCAAAAATGTTGAATGAACCAATTATCGCATACAACTGCTTACTCTCGCATAATCACACGCCCCCTGTATATGAAAATACTGGACTACTGGATCACTTACCGACACGATTCTTCCAGTTCTCCGAAGACGTTTTGATCTTTCCGAGCCGGTCGGAAATGTTCCCGCCTTCGATGTCCGCCGATGGCCGACTGAACGGGCGCGGCGTGCTGTTCTTGACCGGACTCTCGATGGATTTGGCAACAAGGATGGCATTCTGAAAATTGCAGAGATAAAAGTGAAAAGCGGTGAGTCAGTTATCAGGTGTTGGATGTCGTGTAATGTTACTCAAATTCGCAAGAGCTGGGGTTATTTAGGGAATGCGATTTTTTTCCCTAGTTTTTTTTACAAGTTTTATCAACATATTACAGGATAGAAACCTGATAACAACATGTAAAATAACACCCTTGATTTCATTTACTGATGCAAAATGAGTAAAACTCAACGAACGTGCAGCGATTGAACACCGAAAACCCGGTCAATTGCCTTAAACGCCAACAAACTAACGGCGCTCGGTAGGGGAGCATCCTGGAGAAACACTCAGAAAAAAAGTGCCAATATTGATGGTTTCGGTTTAATGAATAATCGTAATAATTATAATGGCAGAGGCGATAAATTGCCCCTCCCCCCATTCGTAACAACCGATCCATCGACCGTTCATTTCCCACACGGTCAATGTGACTTATGCGCATCCGAGTGACTCTGCCGATGACGCCGTGCTCAGGCAGCAGGTTGTTGTGTTTGCGTACGGAGCTTTCGGGGAAGCAAAACAAAATTGAAAATGATTCGAATCCGAGCAATTATGATGAGCTGTCCATCAGCCAGCGGAGACCAATCAATGCTGAACACCCCTTACTCATCGTCATCATCATCATCGGCGTCGTCGTCTTCGTCATATAAACAATTAAATCAAATCAAGTCAAGTGATTGAGTCATGGCGGAATATCGAAGTCGCGCCGATGCAGCTAATTTCTTGCGTCGTCTCACGTCCAATCGTTCATATAGGGTTAAGGACTAGTTTCTAGTAGGATGCACTTCATTCGCATCACTGTTTTTCAAACGCCAAAAACATTTATATTTCCATCATAGGTGACCTTTTAACTTTTTACCATTTAGGATTTGGAAAAAGTATGAATTCTGCCAGTCCACTTCAATTGGTGCCTTCTGCCGAAGCAGTGCTCTACCCTATTGAAAGCATGGCACGGGAGGCTAATTGGAATGACCTTTTTCCCCAGTCAAATTGGTTCTTTGGTGGGATTTTTGGTGATTTTTTGTTTTGTTTATTAAAATTATCATGCCTGACTTGCAATTGCTGAAATGCAGAGTGGGTCAAGATTGAAGCACATATAGGTAAGTACCGAACCGAGGTTGATAATCGTGAGCAGGTTCAAGCAGTAAGGTCAATCGGTTTTGATTAGGCTATTCAAAATATACTAAGCGTGAGGTAATTAAGTTCAACAATGGTATAGGAAGCTGCACCGTGGAGGTTAACCTCACTTTTTCCTATCTGGCACCGGATGATTAATCTGTTCAGTTGATTAACTAATCTTTAAGATTCTGTTGAATCCTTCATAAACTAAACCAATATCAAAAGATACTACAAGATTTCCAGGAAACTTAACCTTGGTATCTCTGTGTCGCAATATGTGTTACATCTTCGCTTCATTTACTCACTTTTGAGTACAATTGTATGCCATCCTTTTTCTTCACGGAAATGTTAATCAATTTTCGTTAAAAAGTGGATCAACTCAATTTTTGAGTAGATCCACTTTTTACGAAAATTGAGTAACATTTCCGTGAGAAAAAAAAGAGATAGCATACAATTGTACTCAAAAATTGAGTAAAATGAAGCGGGAGTGTAGAATATGTTGAGATTCTCACTAACACTATCTTATCATTCAAGCCGCTCAACCTAGTTTTCCAAATTTTTGCTCCAGATGTCAGTTATTGTTTACAGATACATAAGACATTAGGGTCAATATTGACCCGGATTTAATCTCTCTAGAATTATGAAATTTAAACCTAGACTCAATATTTATGACCTGTTTGAAAGGTTATGATCTCAAAAAGCATTGGTGGTAGAAAACCTGGTTCCAGTAACATTGCCTCCAGGAATCTGCTACAAAAGAGGTTTTGATTTCGATGTGTAAACAGAACTTCATACAAATCATTCCAGACTAGTTGAAGAGAGTTGTCGTCTTCGACATAGTTTCTCGGTATGCCATTTTTCGTCTTTTGACATTAACATATTAGTTCCAGATCATGCCGCAGAGATGGCACTGCAATCTATCTTAGCCAAATGAAGCGCTAGAGAGTTTCCGTATTCGGCAAAGTTTCTCAGTATGCCATTTGTCGTCTTTTGGCATTATCTTATTTGTTTCAGATCTTGCCGCAGAGATGGCGCTTCAGTCTATCTTTACCAAATGAAGAGGGTTGTCATTTTCGGTAAAGTTTCTCAGTTTGTCATTTGTCGTCTTGTGAGATTATTATTTTTAGTTCCAGATCTTGCCGCAGAGATAGCCGATTGGCAAAAATAGGCTGCCGCGCCATCTCTGAGGTACGATCTAGAACTAATGTGATTATTTAAAATGCACTTTGATTGTTGTTTTTTGTATTCTTCCATGAGGCGGAGTAACGGTCTTTGATGAAATTTGTCAGAAGCAGATTGTTTCTTATCTCCATGCGAAGTTCTAGGAGTGGACGGTAATTTATTGCCAGAACGAATAGAAATGAAGAGACAGTGATTGATAGTTCCGTATAGGGTAACGACAGGCTTCGAAATTGAAAGATACAAGTTTGAAAACGAGCGGAGGGCATTTGAACGGTAGTATCCGATCAGGCACATAACCCTTTACCATACTACCCAATGCAGGGTAGGCAAGGGGGAGGATACCCCCTTGACTGGTAAAAGGTTATGCAACCGATCGGGCTCTTATACTACCCAATACTGCCTAACATGAGTGAGTAATTGTCTCCAGCAGTTGGGTTTATTTTTAGCATGTACCGACTATTTCAATTTCAATGCCTACCGTTACCCTATACGGAACTATCAATACACTGTTTCTTCATTTCTATTAGTTCTAGCAATATTTTAAATGTCTTAATTTTACATTCTCAACAACTTTGCTCAAGACGGCAACTCTCTAGAGCCTCATTTGGCAAAGATAGACTGCACAGATAGAAAGATGATTCGTTACGCACTGGGAAAGTTAGCTGAAGACGCCAATTCTCTACAATGAGTCTGGAATGTTTTATATGAATTTCTGTTAACACAGTCAAACTAAAACTTCCATCATTTGTAGCAGATTCCCCCACAATGTAAACGGAACTGTTTTTTTTCCACTAAAATGCATTTGTGAGACCAAAACATTACAAATGGTACATAAACATTGACTTTAAGTTGAAATTTCGAAATTCTACGAAGGGTTAAAATCCGGCTCAATATTGACCCTAATGCCTCAGTTTTCACTTTTTTGTTACAACCACCGTAAACTGATTTTTCAAAATATTGAAAAATCCGTAAAACATTTAAAGTCAACCCGATTCGTTTAAAAATAAAAAAGATAGCATACATTGAAGTTGCGCCATGGGTCAGAATTGACCCCAATATTTTGGCAAGGTTAAGGAAAATTTTGTGAAACATGTACGACAAAAGTGAAATCCTCACAGTTTAGGATATCATGGCTCTTGTAAATTGTATTTCGAATCAATTGATTGATAGTAAAATATCCGAATTGGACTCCCAGCAATACCAAGAAAACCTGTAAGCTTTTTGATACAGTCCAGTAAGATAAAAGTAGCTCGTAATCCCCTTCAGCATGAGCATGAGAAAAATGACAAAGCAGGCTAATGTATCAGAGGCAACGATAAGAAGACTGGTGAAATATGACTCAACAGTAAACACAACAGCTCGAGTTAGAAGAAACCTGATTACTGAGCGTTTTCTACCCAAGTAACAATTTTAGATTAATTCGACCCGTACAGCACTCCTTCCAGCTTTGTTGATAAAACTACATTCAAAACTGTTTTGTTCACCAACACCTCCTGTATGCATCTTTAAAGCCGAAACTTGTACAAAGTGGCCTACTCTATAGACGGTCGTGAAAACAAATTAAAAACACTTTAAAAAACCATAAAGATTTTGAAAATGTTCCGGTGAAAGATGTTATGACCACTTGAGAACCTTCTTAAAACCCATTGGCTGTAATCAAAACCAGCATATGGCCAAATGACCACAGCTGTCAAAATTCACGGTGATAACGTGGTTGGTTTTTGTTGTTCTGCTTTGCCCGAGTCTCTGCTCTTCTGATTCATTTAACAGTAAATAATATCTAAGAAAAAAGTCCGAATAAAGAAAAAGCAAAATATCCGAAACAAATCGAGTTTTTTATAGCGTACCATGCTCCAAATCAAATATTGGCACGATAACAGGAAGATTATTACACGATAAGGAAAATTAATGCGCTTCGGAAATTATGCGAGTTTACAACAACAAATACAAAATTGAAACAAATATATACGATAAATTAATCATGAATTTCCTGAAAATAAATAGAATTCAATAAGGTTATCTAAAAGACTGCCGAAATTGGTCTCCGATCTACAGCTCATTTGTATAACATTCAAAATTTGATGCATTTCAATATGGCGATTGAAAAAATCACAGTTTTGCCAAAATGCCAATTTATCTTCGAAACGGCTACTATAAAACTATTTGGTTATTTAGTGACTTCCATAATGCCAGTTTGCCGTTTAATGCATTTACTGGAGGCAAAATGGTTTTAAAATGAATCTTTTTCAACTGACCATAATAAGATTATATTAATGAGTCCTAAAACCGCATTTCAAAACAGCATTTACGAGTTCATAAAGTCAAAATAAAACCTTTGATAGAGTAAAAGGAATTTTAGTAGACAAGGTTTCAAGACTGTTTTAAAGAAGCTTTGTAGGTTCTCATAAACCTGACTAAAATTTGAAACCTATTGGCATCTCTTGCTGCCATAATAATAAACCAAATTAATTTCTCGTGGCTTTCATAATACTTAATTTTTTTTAATAAAGCTGGATGGTTTTAGCAACGTTACTTGGGTAGAAGCTAGAGGGAAATTCCTTCGTTTCACTGCTTAGAGAGAACGGAAGAAAAAAAGTCCATCGACTTTCTGTTCTCGGACGAAAAAGCTGTTTACTATCGACAGCGTGTCTAACATTTGAACCAACCAGTATATAAGTTCGAAGAAAGCATCTGATGTGCCAAAGAACGTCAATTTTACATTTCTGACCAAAAATCCAGCAGGGGTGACGATACTGGGATTGGTTGCTTCTGATGGCAAGAAAATGGACCCCTTTTATCCAAGAAGGCGAGGCGTGAAGAAAGTGAGCACAGATTTGTACTAAGAAATTATTAAGAATCATGTTTTGCCTTGGATGACAGCTACCTATGGCAAGGATGCAAATGTTGAGTTCCAGCAATACGAAATCTCTGGTCAAAACACAAATGTGGTTGAAGGACAACATTCTGGTCCAAAGATATGTGGCCATCTAGCTCACCACCCTAGATTTTAGTGTATAGGCGAACATTGAAGCACTGTATGTAAACATCTTTACTCGAATACTCTATGGGCTTCTATGACAATCATTAGAGAAATGTCATCTGACTATACTGTCAAGGTCTGCAAAAGCTTCAGGTGTCGTCTGGAAGCGATCATAACTACAAATGTCAAAAGAATGAAAAATGAAGCGTAATCTTCAACGATCATTTTGTGTTGTTCCAGGTAATGCTTGAGGTAAATTGCTGCTCCATGTATTTTTTTCCTCTTTTATCTATCTCTTTCTCTCTCTCTCTCTCTCGTAAACTTCCCATGCTGATTGCTCACAGCAAGTAAGCAAACAAACTGATGTGATTAAATATTCAATATCTAGTATAGATTCTGAGTTATATCAATTCTAAAAATGAGGTAATGGCTGCCGTCGAGAATGCTTCAGCGTAAACCCTTCAAATTGATAAATAGAAGATACTAAACTTTTTTGTCATAATTAATGCTTTAGTTTCTTTCTAATAAGGTATGAATTAAACGGTATTTCATTAGAGGGAAGGCTTGTAAGATAGAGCACGATTCGTTTTTGGCTCGTAACATGTCTAATTTTTATTTATTCGAGGATCTTTCGAAAGAGGAACTTAAAAGCTCCAAGTTTGCCTACGACTAATAATTTAGAGTCATCAAAAAATATGGCCTATTTTCAAAATTCATCGAAAATTTCAACTTCAAAAAATGTAAGGTTATATTTCAATTTATTGTTGATTCCGTGGCATTTCCAAACATAAAAAATATCATTCATTTGTTTTAAAACGAAAAAAAATGTATTCCATCTTACAAGCCTAACAGTGTTCCATCTTACAAACATGACGCCATAAACACAAAAAACGGTTTCACCATACGATTTGTTTGGAAATGCCTTTGGATCATAAAAAATACACCAAAAATGCTAGCCAACACAAATGTTTACCTTTTGATATTGATGGGAAATTTCCACTTATTAAGCACAAAAAAAAAATTGCTATTTTAATTATGCCAACACTTTTGAACAATGAAACCTGAAAGAGCTAAATCGAATGAGTGTATTCACTCCAAAAGCAAATGAAAATTGAAGAATAGTAAAAAAATGAGGTTAACACTTGAAAGCGCGATAGTGTTGTCACTGTGAAAGTCAAAAGTGGCGCTGTTCCATCTTACAAGCCGTTCCATCTTACAGGCCTTTCCTCTAAATATGTCAAAATTTTGATCTACTAGAGGTACCTCAAACCATGGCCGACAGCATTGACATTTGCATACTTCGTGGATGGAGCTGCGATGAAGAACAATTCGACGAAGACACTGCATGTCACCATGAAACGTTTCCAGTTACTGATACGTTTCTTAACCCAATAATCTCCACGAAGATACTCGCTCACCTGGCCACGTCTATGCAACCGTTCGAGAAAGGGAGGATTTGGTATCCATCTTAAGAAGACACGGGAACCCAGATAGCCTTCAGTAGATATCGAACGAAAAGGAAATTATAGTCAGCGAGAATAGATTACACGAATGCCCTGTTTGGTGAACAGAACGAAAATTTCTTTAACAATGGTCGTTGGGAGCGTCTAATCTGAGAAGGTTAAGTGATGCTCAATTTCTCTTCAAACGATTGCCCCTAGCCCCATGTGGATTATAGTTATAGCTCCATTACTCGCTCTCTGGACAGAGCAGAATGTTTAAGAATTAAGGTACGGACAGTGAAAGATAACTTGTCAAAAGTTTAGCGCTCCTAATTGCATCACTACACAAAACATGGCACCACAGGGGACGCAGAGCAGAATCGGTCGTTTTAAAAATCCTAGTTGAATAAAATTGAATATATTTGTTATAGGTTGCGCCGACATCAATCTACACAAAAAACACAAACACCCTCCCCCCCCCTTCCTTAAAACATCACCGAAGATATCACAAAAATGAGCCTGCAAAGAGCTATTGAAAAACTCATGTTTTGGTACTAGGGTAGATGTACCAGTTATGACTATTAGTTCCTATTATTGTGTGGATTTGAATTGGAACACATCCTCTTTGAATCACTATGCGATGGACTATATTTCCTAGGTAGGATTTTAAGGCGTGGCCACCAACACGCTGCAATTGGGAGAGAAGTATGGAAAAGATTTTCAAAGCATAACGTATGGGTGGGGGAGAGTTGGAGGAACATCTTCTTAACCGTTACATTACTTGTGGTTTGAATCGTTGCCAAAAATATTATAGAAACCGTCGCCATACAACGACAACTGAAAAGAACCAACAATTGAAAAAGGCCTTACTCCGAAATGTAAACAAATCATTAATTTTATTCATTAGTCATAAGCATCTTTTAGCATCATAGTTAAATTTGAAAATATACCTAACTTTGTTGAACAAATATTTCCAAATTATAAAAAAGAGCCCATTACAAGCATATGCATTGATTATGATGAGGCCATTGTTTCAAAAGGCCTTATGATTGACATAAACTGAACGCTTTAAAATATATTTTGTTTCTCATCTTAACCTCAGAAACGGATTTGTTATATTCTGCTGTTGAAAAAAAACAGTGGCCTGAACACAAAATGATCTTATAACAACAAGAAGTCTCATCCCAAAGGACTCTTAAAATTTCTCGGTAAAGAAAGGCCTCAGCACGCTACCCTCATTTAAAAAGAAGACAGTTGAGAGGAGTAACAAAAAGTGCCCATCTCGAGTAATTCATGATTAGGGCCTAAAAGCCATGTGTAAACAATGACTTTAAACGTTGATCTCTCATGAATCACGAGAATCCCGCTCTATCCAGCTACTTCATAAGGTATAACTAACATTATTCTACCAGTTGATGCTTTAATTTCATGAGTGTGATTTAAAATTCAAGAGAAATCGACATTTAAAGTCATTGTTTACAAATGGCTTTTCGGCCCTTAACATGAATTACTCGAGCCATGATGTTTTCAATCTAGAATTGGGCGTTTTTTTATCTTTTCGAGTTTTGCGGCATACAAAGATTTTTATATAATTTATTCTAACAAGATTATATGCATATCACATCAAATTTCAATCGTCAACTTGATTAAAGCAAGACAACTGATTTATTTTTGAAATAGGATTTATTAATGTAACGTCCAATTTGATTATCGTTTTTCTCATTGTTTACATTTTGAGTTAGGCCCTTTTCAATTGTTGGTCTTGCACTATTCAAGTGTGGGAGGTTATCAAAACAGTCAAATTACATCTCTGTATAGTACGTTCACACTACTGCTTATATTAAGTGATATAGAGTATCTTGATATCAACAACTATACATCTAGTTTTCACTGGAAATAATGTACATGTCATTTGGATATCAAGATACTCTATATCACGTACATAAGCTGTAGTGTGAACGTACTATTACCCTTAGCAATCTATCTCTTGGTAAACAGTGAACTTGAATTTATAGTAACGCAATTGGAACCGATCCAAGTGTTAGCTATCTCATGAAACGTCACGTGACTAATTGGTACGGCCTCATGGCCAAATTGCTTTTGTGCTCAAGCTTTCGAACTGACTGACGGCGCACTCAGAAAAGAGAGATGCTTTTCGAGCTGAAGAGAGACTTTGGGGTGAAGTGCTCAGCATTCTAGATGCTTCAAGAGTTATTCTGGCTGGAAAAGATGCGCAAACGAGGAATAGCAAAGAAGACTACAAACCCTGCCTCGTGAAGGATAAGAGTTCCTCTAGCAGCAATTTTTTTGCAGCAAATTTAACAGATTTCGCCTCTTAAAAAACTGGGTCTGTCCTAAAACGAGCTGACCTAGAACATATATCTTTTATATCTTTACGAAAGTTCGATATTTAACGATTGGTTTTCTATAAAACATGATGCCACGATATAAAATGACACGAGCTCACCAAGAAGGTTGACTGCAGACTGCAACTTCAGGTCATTTAGAAATGTGCAAACAAAAGGACGCAGCCAAAACATGTTGAAATATTTCACTATATTCAAAGTGACCGTTAAAATAAGGTGTGCTTATACTTTCTGGAACAGTCGTTACCTTGCTTATCTTGACAGATTACCGCGTATTCGTTCACAATGTGCAGACTTCTTCAGTGTTTCGTACTGCCAGTCGAGTTATTAGTACGAGACTCTGAAGAAGTCTGCACATTGTAGACGAAATACGCGTATCTGTCAAGATAAGCAAAGGTAGTTGGAATTAAATGGAAAAATACTAATTTTTCTTCTAATTTCTAGTTACAGGTATTCCACTAAAAGCTCAAACCCTCAAGGATTCAGGTCATAGTTTGTTCTGTTGTTTCCTTGAATGTTGAATCTGAGCCTTTGTTTGACACACATTTTACCCCTTTTTCATCATTGTAGGAAATTGCCTCTGCATCATCTCAGTTGGACTGGCTTCTTTGTATTCTAGGATATTACATTCCGTGGATCCAAAATCAGCTCTTCTAAGAGCCTCCTTATCGACGATTTATTATCTAAATCACAATCACATTTCAACGAACTATTCAAACAAATATTAGATGGCAAACGACAATAATTGACAACCGAAATGAAAATACGTCCACTTGTGGTCAAAGCACACTTCGATCTCCGGCACTCCTAAACCATGTCCGATTGAGCTCAAGTTCGGCTCTTATGCCTTGCTCAGACTACGGAGTTGTAACATGATACAAGACTATCTTGATGACGTTTTTAATGTTGATATTTTTTATAACACCCTTGTATTATGTTACAACTCCGTAGTCTGAACAAGGCATTTCTCTGGGGTGAAGAAACTTGTGTAAACAATGTCGCTTTTTTAATTCGAAGGATTTTTTTATCCATACATTCAATTGGCCATTTCTGTCGGTAATCACTTGTATGAGACGACCGACGTCAATATGTGAATGTATGGAGATCATTAGTATTTGCTCGATTGTTGAAAAACATAAATGGCTTGTTACACTATAATTTTGAACCTGGGAAATTGGTAGATTTTGCGCAACTGATAGTTGAACTCATTTCACGTGTAAATTCGTGTTTTTTGAAAAAATCATACTCAAAATCTGCTTTATAACCACGTTGCGGGTTGCTCTCTATATATAAAAAAAGATAGAACTAAGAGTTTATTCAGCGATTAATTAATAACTGTAGAAATTGATCTAGAATACTGAGTTGAAAACTAGGCAAAAGCTTTATGAAAAGAGGGTCAACGGTAGTTTGAAGAAGATCAGTAAAAATTCATGTACTTTTTTTAGTTTTCTATATTACAGTATAGGAGTTCATTTCCTAAATTTTTTTTTCCTTATCTTACTCTTAAACTAATTACAAATATAGCTTTTTTTTACTTTCAAAGTGACTATTAAGCATGCTTTCTATGGTAGAGATTTGCGTGAGCGTAAACAATATTGATCGATTCTGGGATGATGTGAATATTATGTTGCTACATACCAAATCCCCACACAAATTCTAAAAGTCAGAAATACCCCTGAATAAAAATTTACATCAGGCTGATGTCTGATTTCAATGTCTACATCAACATGAAATTCAAATGTACATCTTACGTTGAACATTAGAGATCAGATCGATTTCACTGTATTTAGGCAAGGTAACATTGATGTTAACATCAGACATTTTCAATCAATTTTGTTCTGTTCTAATGTCCCTTTGATGTCACGATTTTTGACATTCAAACAAAAATGTTTTTTCGATGTTTTAAGGTATCAAAGCTTATTGATGTTTTCAAATGTATTTGAATAAAACAGCATAGTCAAAGGATTTTTGATGTTTTCGGATGTATTAAAGGTTATGAATAAACATCTTACATATGTTTTTCAAGTGTCGATTTTTTCCAATAAAAGAGATGATGTATGATGCATCTCAGATGTAGAAAAACGTGACGGTGTATCTTTCCAGATGTTTTCAATTGTAGATAATAACATTAAAACCAAATAATCTGTTAGACTAAGGTAAATTTTATTCGGGTGTTGAATAAAGAACATAAAGTACAGCATGCACCAATATCGCATAACGACATTTCCAAGATCACATTTAATTCTAATGTCTTAGGATATGTACCGATATTTATTAGTACTCATGTCGAGCCACCTTTTGGGTCAAATAGTTCTATGTTCGACACAATAAACAAATCGGAAATCTACCATCTTCAGCTCCGAATCAAGTGATCAATATGCAAATTTATGATTCAACTCGAGCCACCCCATTCCAAATAGCATCAAATTACTTCACCGAGGTTATTATTGATATTTCGCCACCTTTCCAGCAGAAATGACCAAGAACCTTGTCCGTTGTTTGTTCATTCGACGGGGCCCCCAGAGCACCGATGTTGATGTTGATGACTGTGTATGTGTCAAGTTGACACATAATACACATAAACAGCAAAAAACACAACCGAGGCCGAACCTTCTTCCTTGTCCGCGTCTTTGATTTTGCCGGTTGCTCGAAAGCAATCATAAATTAAACTGGCATACATTTGCTTCTTTATTTTCGTTTTCTTCGCCTAAATGCTTAGGGTATAGGTAGTTGGTTAAAGTGCAACAGCAATAATGATATAAATCACAGCCACGTCGTAGTTTACTCTTCTTTGTGAGCTTAGTAGAATTTCCTTTATCGTTCTCCGATCACAATCACACATTCTTTGAGGTGGTCTTATCCACGACTTAATAAACATTAAAAAATATATATAGACGACAGAAATGTTTATACAAATCAAACGTTATGGTATGCGCAAGGTAGATAAGAAATCGCTCCATTGTTATTTCTTATTTATTTTTTTGGTGGAACGTGGTCCTTCGCTAGGCGAATTCGAAATCACATTTGAGTGACAAGAGGGGGCAGCAGGTAGCGTCCTGCAGGAAGACGACATCGTCATCGACGATAGGTCGGGAGATCGAGTACTGCGAGTAGCAGCGCGAAAGGTTTTCATCGATCAGAATCTGATCGATATTTTCGACAGGCTTGCGAACGACTCTCGCCGGAGTGTGATCGCTCTCGAAGAAACACCTGGTTCATCATCCCGGAGCAGCCCCGACAGGGAAAATGTTGAAAGCGGTTTTGATGCTATGGCCTACGCGATTGAAAGTCCGAACTGTCTTCTTCAATGCGAGGGCTGATGGAGTCTCTCGTCCAGGTACTCCTGCAAATGGAGTATTGTGGAGAGGCGCTTGGAGAATCGTTCCGCTCTAGGATGTCCTCGATACTGGATGGTAATGTCGAATAGTCACGGCTGCTCGACCCGGGACAGACTTTGTTGGATCGACACTTCTTACGACGTAGTCGCACAACCGGTGGCTCGGATGCAGCCGTTGAACAGAGAGGGACCTACTTCGAAGATTTTCCATGCTGCCGGAAGTCAGAGGAGTGGGACGTTGCTTTTGGATTTATGATGTCGACGACATGTGGTTCAATTGCCATTCGTTCGTTTCGTTGGATCTCGAAAAGGTTCTTCATTCGAGCTAGACCACATTCCTTCCGCGAACGTCTTCAGGATGGCGGGAGTCATCGCAGATCTCCACCCTCACTTTACACCCATTATCATCATCGGCGCAGCTTCTGGTCACTGTCGCTCGGACCGAATTTGGATAGGACGATTCTCACTGGACAATGCTACCTCTTATCTTTCCTATCTAATCTACGGGCATACTCGAAACGAGGGCTGACTACGCCGTTCTTTGTGCTTCTCGGTGGATTTTGAAACCGAGCGTTATTGCCAGCCCTTCTGACCAGTTCCGGCGTCTTTGACCCTTTGCTTGACGGTGTTTCAGCAGATCCGCTCTTGATAGCCCTGACGGTTAGTCGTTCGCGTTCGCGTTCCAGCGCTTCGTAACAACGCCGAACAGCGCCAGTCTCCGCATTGTTCCTTAATCGTTCCCGGGCACAGCCGCCACAGATCAGGCACTGAAACCAAACCACCGCACGAGTCAAGGAATAGCCACCGTTGGGCCGCCGGCAGCACCTCAAGCAGGTCCATTTTGCCAGCAGTGGCGAAACCCATCTGAATCATGCAAGCACGGCGCGAATCACGATAAAGCTACTGCTCCTTCCACTCGAAGTGCGACCGGATCGCCACGGCCCGGAACTCCACCAATATTCACTGCCATCCGCCGTGGATGGAGTGCTTCGTTTCACAGCAGCAAACGTCACGGCACTTGCGGGATTATATCGCTTCAGCACACCACCGATCGGCAGCACCGAGAGACGGAACAGTGCGCGCATCAACAGCACCGAGCAGAGAACAGGATTCAACTGAACACCAAGCCCTCGAACCAGTTCTCTCGGAGGGCTTCCTTTCGGGGGATCACGCGACTCGAGGGGATCTGCACTGGTCGGTATCCTGATGG
>JASCZW010015353.1:0-20748 GCA_034211315.2 Aedes japonicus | reverse complement strand
GGTAACTTGTCATATTTTATTACCACCCACGTTTCAGGTTGAACGTTACCTTGCTGAAGCTTTGTCGATTTATATCAAACATGGTGTCTTACAAGTGATCAGCTTTTCAAAACTCATCGCGTACTGCCATCTGGACAGACCAGAATTTCATCACAATACCGCTCCAAAATGGCAGTTAAATAACTCGAGATCAACGCTTCAAAGTCTGACGGATCCTTTGATGGAGCAACACACAGGCCTGAAATTGAGTTGAGCTTCAATCTTGTAGAGCACCGTTGACAATTCCAGTATCGTAAATGGAGCTTGGTTGACATTTTATTTTTAAGCCTTGGTGCTTTTGACTCCTGCCTCTAAGATCCACCCATGTGAGGTACGCCGGTGGAATCATCGTCTTTTGGATTTGCTGAACTTGATAGAACTCGAAAACCCTGACGTTCGGTCGCTTGTTGCTTGAAGCTGATACAAGTCGTTTTTATTTCAAAACACCGACAAGATTTTTCCCCCTGTTTTAAAATATCTGGTCAGGGACAACATGAGGAGTTATTTCAAAGGTCAAAGTGACGTTTTCACTTGGTGAAGTGAGAAAAGTCCCTTGCAGTGACGTTACTCTTCTGGGTAAATCAAATGGAGAGCCACGTCACTGCAATCGACTTTTCCTACTTCAACAAGTGACAGACGCCACTTCTACTCTCGGAGTAACCTTCCAAATGGAGAGTCACGTCTACTGTAAATAATTTTTTCACTTCACCAAGTGACAAGAATCCATAAACTCTCAAAAGGAATTCATTGGGAAAACACTTCCAATTTGTAAACTACATTCTACAAACTATTCTACTACTGGAGTTTAAATTTGCATTAAGCAATTTCTAATGAGCAGTTTTATCTCATCCACCCTAAATTACAATTGAATTTTTTGTTGAAATCTCTAGAAGCGTTTCGTGCCTGCTGCCAACAATATTTTTCTATTCGATAACAAGCACATCTGATTTGTATCAACCGGAGACGACTTGTTTCTATACCTAATCAATTCATTATCTCCAGTCCACCCTACCAATAGCATTATTTTGTGGGCGGAATATCCCTCTCGTGGGTCAAAGTTTTCACCTTGTCGATGGTGAGAGGGCTTATCTCATGTTATAAACATGCATGTGAGACCAAGAATTCGACCAGTAGTGAAGGTATCACTTATTCTAGTCATTTTTCACTGCCAACGTCATAGAACGTTTATATGAAGCATTAACATCAGGTGTAATACTGGCGGGTTAGGCCGCACTTCACTCTTAAACTTCTTACTTTCAACCTAGGGAAACGACTAAAAGTACACGTTTCATTTCGTGGCAACTTATGTTGTTGTTTATCCATTTGTTTTATGGAATAAATAAACAAAATACCTTATTTGCTTATGGTATAATATCTGAATGTAATTGCACCATTTAAGAAAGGGTGGTGAATGTTTTGATCAGGGTAATTATATGATTTCAAAATGAGGCACATGGTCACAGAAAAGTGACACATGTATATTAGAGATAGGACGCGGAGGAACCGCTTGGGAAACACAATATGAAATAGTAGGATGGACCTTACCATGTGATTTGTATCAGAAGAGGTGTGTTGATGAGTGATGGACAGTATCATAGGATCATTGTTTTCGTATTATATACTTTGCAAGGCGGCTCAGATTGAGAAGGAATATGTAGCTCCTCCAAACCCACCAGTAAATAAATGGAAAGGAAAAACAAATTAAAGATAAACTCGCTAGATTAAAGGAAACAGAATCTATTCCTAGGTTTCGCATTTGAAATATTTTTGAATTTGAAATGTTCTACACAGATCCCAAGATGAAGAGTAGGCTAGGATTTTAGGGTACAGACAACAATTTAAGGCAGTATATGTGCTAGAGTTGTTAGAGTTAGAGGTTCCGATTGGGATTGGTTTGGTTGCAGTGACTAGATTTTTTTTGTCAGGGAAAAAAAGAGGTCGTTGTGAGAATATCACTAATAATCTCACATTCACCCTGTATGCCATCAAGTGCTGAAGTTTTCCTTCTCTTCTCTTTTTTATGTTACTAACTCTATGCTGGCCGTTTTGCAACCACTATGGCCCGAGTGGTCATGAAGTTCAAGCACCAAATCAGCCAGCCCCGGACGCGGTCTCAGGGTGCGAAAAATTCAAATTCAATAAGCAGTATCCCGTGAATTTATCCAACATCCATCTCGTCATTCACCGATTCGGTGCAAAACTGCAATTTCAGAAGAGCCAAAATTCGGTGATAGCAAAGAACACATTCAGTCAGAATGTTTGCGATTGTTGTGTTTTGTGATGCTCTCCTCTTTTTGTTTTGACTGATTGAACCGGAGATCTGTATAGAAAAATGTGTCGGTAGCATCCTGTGTGAATGAAGACACTGGTGCAACGAAGTCACCTTTTTGGAGAGGACCGAATACAAGCTTGTGTTCGTTCGTTCATTGCCTCTTCTTCTTTATTTAGTAATTCGTGTGTTCAGCGAAGACCAACGAATTGAATACGGTTGTATTTCGCACTCATTTCGGGCTGTCAATTTTTTCACACACTGCGCGGTCTATGTATCCGAGAATTTCGATGAAATAGATCGATGAAAGTAAGAAGGACCTTCCCAACTATGGCCTCCATGCAGTTTTCGTAAGGAAAAGATGCAAATATTGCACACAAAGAGAAGTCCTTCGTAAGTAAACAAAAAGAAATGAAAACTATATAGCACAACAACATACATGTTTTTGAAGAGAACTTACATAATATAACATAAACACATTAAACATTTCAGGTCATTTTGTAGCAATGCGGCCATCTCATTCCAAGAGCTCTATGAATCCCTTACCCCAACCTAATCCTTATCCTCTCCCATGGCGTTCAAGTAGTCCGCATAGACCACTTCGCGATTACTCCTTCCTAACTCTCGGTTTTGGATTGACTTGCGCTTCATTGACCCACCAAACGCTGCAAAATGAAAATGAAATGAAATGATATAGTGGGCGAAACATCATAATTTGAGATTACTCAATGCAGATGTCTTCCAAATTCGGCAGATCAACAGAAAATCGATGGGTTTCCTTCAAGTAACTCATGGCTAAATGCTGAGAAGCCAACCAGAAGATTCGATGAGCTAGTTCACCATCTAATAACAACCATTGATAAGAATTACATACTTGAACATGGGGGCGACCCTGGCGTAGTGGTTTGCATCCAACCTCTCTCGTCGAAGTTACGAGTTCTAATAAGTTACGAAAATACCCAAAAAGGTATTTGAGTGACTATGACGGGAGATGAACCAGTCCAAGGCTGAAAATTTCGATAATAAAGGAATAACAAAAACATTCATTAACATCATAATATGATTTTAATATAACCAAACTTATTACTTAACATATAATCGATTTAAAAAAACAGAGATCAACTCTACGATGTGGATTACTCCCATTCCACAAATTAAATCCACCGATAGCTCCATGGCAAACCTTCCACGGGCTTATTAAAGGTACTTATTTCGATTTATTATTTATCTTTCACGACTCGACTTGAGCGGGCGGCTTACGAGCAATGGGTGCGCTTTAAATTTCGGTTTTCAGTCCAACATACTCACCCCCAAAGCGCCCTCAGCAGAAGCAAGGCAACAATACTTACTACATAAAGGAAAGAAATGTGCCTATTTGAGTGGTTCGAAACCCGCATAGGTTGGTAGGTAGCGAGCAATTCAGATCACAATCCACACTTGGACGTTGCCCAAAGGCCAAATGGCGTCCGGTACAATTCGATCAAGGACTGCGCACAGGACACGATTCTTCGACACGTACCTCCATCGAGCCTACGCCAGGATCAGGTGCGAAAACTTCAAGTTCGTCGTCGGATGATAATTCCGAGGAACCATGTTCTGAAAATTCCGAACCTCTCCTATCGAGGTGCGGCAGAGAATGTGTATGCGGGTGATGATCGGTCGGTTCGCTTCTGAAGAAGGTATCGACTTCAGCAACAGTATCGTCAGGATGGAATACAACGAAGACGACGACGACGATGGGGCAGTAATCTCTTGATCGCACGAATAAAGGATTAATATTTTAACACGAAACCTGCGAAATCGATTTTCTTCTTTATCTGTTTACACTGTAATTATAGTGTGGCTGGGATGAAGTCTGAATGCGAGCGGGCGCAATATGGGTTGAAGAGATTGCGGAGTGGCTAAGAAGCAAATTAGAACCGTATTACAGCACGGATCGAGCAAGCAGCGAAGGGTTGCAAATTTGGGCAAGTGCTTTTTCGGTACCGTTCTTGGCCCTAGCCGTGTGATTCTAGGAAATCACCTTGCGGTTACGGCTTCCGGGAAAATCGTTTTGTCGGCTATCGTTCGTTAGCGGTTTTTGCTCCCTTATAATTAGGATAACGTTGGTTTGAAGAATCGTTTCCCATGCACAATTAGTGGTGATATGTTCCAGAATTTATTGAGCAGAGGCAGTGGTTTGAGCACTAGAAATTTAAAAAAAATGTTGAAAGCTTTATTTTTAGAACCACTTATGGTTCACTAACAGACACCATGACGAATCAGCTTGATTAAAGATTTATGAATGGACAGAATAGAAAAGCTTCGCTTAATCATATCTCGCCCAGACAAATGCTTATCGTGGGCTGCGGAATGAAAGGAATTGTTTCGTGTGTTTACTAACCCAACGTAATCTCAGTATGTTCGGCCGTCTTGTCTATGATAAAAACAGACGCGTGCCGATAATACTGTCTGCTGGTCGACTTATAATTGACACGTGAATAATAAGATGATTCATAGTAAGTTACCAGTTCTACCGCACGTACGTAAAATGAATAATCTATTGCTCTCGACAAATTTAATTTTGTTTACGCAAATGCTCATAGCCAATTATCTTTGGCTTACAGATAAGCTTTTAAATGATAAGAATCTGCCCGTTCTTCAGTGTTTTGTCCAACCCCCACAACACTGACAGATTAACTTAGTTTCGTGTACCCACTTGCAAATCGTAGACGTCGCCCCGCAACGTCAAGATTGGGGTCGTCCTCTGGTAGATGCACCGATTTTTCTATTCGGAGCAGCACATGTTTATGTTGCATCATGAGTGGTTGAAAAACAACAAGCAAGCATACTTTATCAAAAGAGTCTATTTTTATATTCACGGTATAACTTCTCGTTATGAGTAATTTAAAAACACCGTGTTTAATTATATTCTCATGCACTTTTTCCTTGTATTGGTGTCGCGCAACAACTCAACATGCTTCACGTATGTGTTGGTGTAGTTTTGCACTAGGTTTATACAAACGCTTTCAGGTTATGTCCGATTGTTTTCATTGGGTGTTTATCTTTTACCAGCGATGAAAGACTTCCATGCTGTTGTGATAAAAAAGTTTTTGAAAGGGTAGCGCCCGGGCCTATTTTCAGAAAGAATTTATTTTTTCAGACGAAAAATTATTCGTCTTGCAGCAATCCCACAGTGTCCAGAACGACAGATTGTGGGCCTCTCTTCGAGAACTGTTCCAGAGAGTGATAGGGATATTCTACGGTTCCAAGTGCTGCATCAGTGATGGTTCGGGGAGGAATTTGCAAGCGAGGCAAATTACCACTGGTTTTCATCGAAAAAGGCGTTACAGTGAATGCCGTATATTAAAAAACGGAGGTTTTGGAGAAAGCTGTCAAGCCATATGTACAAGAGGTGTTTGGAGATGATCACTATGTGTTTCAGCAGGACAGAGCGCCAACGCATACTGCAAATATCGTTCAGGGCTGGTGCCGAAATAATTTGACCGACTTTTTTTTTTGGACAAGAATGAATGGCCACCAGATCTGAATCCCTTGGATTATTTCGTATGGTCATACACGCTGGCAAAGAAAAATGACCACAGGGCGTCTAATATGAACCAATTCAAAACCGTAATCAAACGAATTTGGGACGAAATGCCGATGGAAGTCGGCATGTGACGGTTTCGAAAAACGTCTGGAGCTGGTCAAGAAGGTTAAAGGCGGTGTTATTCCAAAACATGTGCTGTAGTTGATCAGTATTATATTGCAATATAATGGGTAAAGTTATCAATAAAATCTGGATTATCGATTTGAAATAAATAGCGTTTTATTTTGTATGAGAATATATTGGACACGGAGTATTGGAATAAATATTTCACGCGGCTTTCCACCGAGCAGAGGTAGAACCGCAGTGTTTCCTCAACCACGGTTTTTAGTTTCGAAAGTGTTAACCGCGTTGCATTTGTTGTTTTGTATTAAAAAAATCTGAGAATAATTGAAACATATTGGTTGGCCATACAAAACATTTGAATAATAATTATTCTTGCTTCTATTTACTGAAGTACTTCATGTAAATAATTCACATCTGCGCTGGGAGAAAGCGAATGCCCAAGTTCAAGTATGTATTTCCTATCTTCTTACCTCTCTTTCCCTCACTATATGCAGTAAAAAAGTGCCGAAAATTGCGGTACGTTCAATTAGAACAAATGCTTGACAGCTCGGATGAATTGTCACTGTACTCGTATCAACCTGATCGTATACCTGCTTGCTTCGGGAAGCAAGATTCGTTTGCGGAATTTTTTCAAATGCAAATGTTTCGAATGAAAAGCGAAAGTTTAAAGCGGTTGAGGTTTTTTCTTCGATATTTGGAAAAAGTAAATTTATCTTTGATAAATATTTTGTACATTTTTAATAATGCTAGAATACAAGTAGTTTAAATTTTGGATCATTAAGACGTAACATTTAACATGTTTTTACCTGCTATGCACACTCTACAGTGTGTCTCACAATAAGTGTCACCTTTTTTCAGTTTTGTTTTATTTCAGCTGGGTAATTTTAACAGGGGAATGGATTATACCCGTCTTAAGTGTATTCTTTTGAAAGCTTAGTGCTAAAAATAAATAAGCAATTCCGTTTGTTTATATTTATCAGCTACCATGGAAGCCATACGAAAGCAAGTTTTAAAATTACATTTGCAAAAGCTTAGACCGTTTCAGATATTCAACTGCCTTAAGCAGTTTGGAGTGAGCGTTTTGTTTTTCGTACCTTGAAACGGGTCAATGAAACTGGAAATGTCCATATTCAATACAAAGGAGGTGCCAGATGAACTGTCAGAACAAACAAAAAGAACAAATGTGTGAGGGAGCGAATAAGACGTAATCCGGGCATGTCTGGCACATTAAGGAATAGGCTCCTCAGACATGATCTGGAATGCAAAAGCAAGCCAGGGTCCAAAGAAGCAGAAATCTTTTGGTTCGGAACGATGACTGCGAGATTCTATTTTCGGATGAAAACTTTTCCATCTTCAGGACAGTCATAATCAACAAAATGATCGTGTGTATGGCAAAAGTCTTGCTAATATTCCAAGAGATGAACTAGATATGGAACGCTATCATAATGTATCGAAATGGTATGGGGCGCCGTTCCACGAAAAGGTAAACTTCCTCTTCGTGTCATAGATCTTAACGTAACATTGAATATTACATCGAGCAGCGCTGTATAGGAATACAACATATTGTTTTCGACAGGAATCAGCTCCAGTTCACAAGGCAAAGAAGAGACAAGCGTGGTGCGCGTAAAATTTTCCCGATAAGCGGAGAATGGCCTGCGTCTTCACCGGATCTCAACCCATTTCACTACTTTGTTTTGGGTTGTATTTTTCAGCATATAGGCCCAATTTAAGAGCTTACTTAACCGTTGTGTGACCAACAAAAAACCCATCTTTAAGAGGCCGACAGGGAACGTTTTTACCCACGGAATTAAAATGACCATAACTAAGAGAACATCTAAGCGATTTGGAATATGTTCACTGTTTTGGATTCAGGAACTTAAGTTTTTTTTTTCATAAATGTCTAATATGACCGAAAATAATCGATCCATATCCGAAAATACCGGATATCCAGAACCATGTTCCGAAAATGATATACTTATAAAGGATTCCAATATAAAACCAGCAGTAATTACGCTAAAAGTCATTCAAAGAATACACAGACATGTCTGTGACTGCCATATGACAATCAAGCGACTTGATTCGAGAGCAGCCACCACGTAGCAGGTTCCCATGGGTTCAAGGATGGCCAGAAAATTATTTGAATTGAACCCTAACAATATGGGTGTCACTTGGCTTCGGATTGGCCAGTTCAGAGTAGGTTCCAATGAGGCCACGGATGGCAGGAAAATGATTTGAACTGAAATCTAACAATATGGGTATCAACATTCTTGAAATTATTCCAAAAGAACGTTTGCCATAGTTATTGGACCATCCGGTCACTTGACTTCGGATTGGCCAGTTAAGAGTAGATTCCCATAAAGCCACGGATAAGCAGAAAACTATTTGGATTGAACTCTAATAAAAAAGGTGTCAAGTTCTTGAAATCGTTCCAGAACAACGTTTGCAATAGCTACTGGACACTTGGTACTGTATTGTCCAGTTCAGAGTAGGTTCCAATGGTTCGGGCTTTTGACAGTTGCGCGTGTGGCATTAATTACGCAGGTAGCTTCATTAAAAAATACAAATCAGTTTTGTTGCAGAAAACAACGGATAGGTTCGTTAGTTCTACCATCGATTTCGTAGATTAAACTAAAATTTATGTTTAGTGCAACGGTATACTGAATTTGATTTTGATATTAGTGTTGACGTTTTTTAACTAGAATATAGATTCATTAAGTCTATTATATATTGTCAGATGGATTAAATAAAATCAATAAATAAATATGTGGCAGGCGCCATTTTGTGGGTCTTTTGCGGCTGCATCACGTTCAACTGAATTCTTTACAGGTTCAGGCGCGACAGCAAGTTCTCTTCCAAGAACTTTATCGATAGCCGTCCGTGTGAACAATTTGGCGAGCACTTTTGGATTGTCCATCCGGGATTCTATTGCCGACAAACAATTTTGACACTCATATTGTAAGGGTTCAATTCAAATAATTTTCTGGCCATCCGTGGCCTCATGGGAACCTGCTCGGAGTGACTGTTCTGGAATCAAGTTACCGGGTTGTCATATGGCAATCACACACTTTCCTGTGTATTCATGCCAAAGTTTTTGTATCATTATTGTTGGTTTTCCATTGAAACATTTATATTTAAGTATACCATTTTCGGAACATGGTTCCGGATATCCGGTTTTCCGAAAACGGATTGTGTCCATCGGTCAAATTTGACATAAATAAAAATAAAATTGAGTTTCTGAATCCAAAACTGCCAAAATATTCCAAATCGGTTGGATATTTTCTTAGTTAAGGTCATTTTAGTTCCGTGGCTAAAAACGGTCCCTGTCGGCTATTAAGTAATAAAAAAAATCAGAAGCCCCTCCTAGAGCCCCTCCTAGCTATGGCTTCATTGTTTCCTTCCACGATGATAAGCTTCAGCGAGATATCAGATGTCACAAAGTTTCATCATCCTTCGAGGAAAACTCAATGAAATATCATGTTTTGAAATCGAAAAAGGCAACTTTGTTCCATGTTGGACACATAACGGTTAAACACAATGGTCAAGGTATGTAACGAAGAGTTAACTAAAATTGTTTTATCCACTGCTGCCAATAGGTAAGAACTCGGGAAGTAATGTTAGACAAATTTAAATCATACTCTTTCAAAATTGAATTTGTCATCCTGAAAAGGATACAAATGGTTCACATTTGAACTGAAATCTTGTCGGTCTTGTTAGCCTTGGTATAAATTTAGCCTGAAAAAAAAGAAAAGACATCACCTTTTATTGTTGTTATTTTCAATAGTTTAATATTGTTGACGGATAATGTTTGAACGATTAATTTAATACGCGGGAAAATTTTTACAACCGATTGATGTAAACATCTTGAAAATCCTTTCAGCATTTATTAAGTTATAGCGTTTAATTTGTTACGATATTTCGTGATGCTCGCTTATTTTTAGATTTTCAATTGAGAGGGTAGGCCTTGTCGTAACACGTAGTCTACGTCAGAAAAGATTTTTCCTCAAAAATGTCTGAGATTGGGCTGGTATTATTGATTGAGGAGTGATACAATCGACACATTTGCATAATTTTTTACAAAAAGACGCCTTATGATGATTTTCTCCTTGAGTGATTCAAATCTGAAATGACCAACCAAAAGTGGTATGAATGCTTCACTACCCATTTGAATCGATGAAAACAAACACACTTTATCAATATATTTGATGTTTGAATCCTGGAAAGTGAGAGCTGTTTATTGGAATATATATAACTAGAAAATGTTAAGAAAGATCAATATAGTCGAGTATTTGTACACAAGACTGATGAAGTCTGCACATTGTAGACGAAATACGTATCTGTCAGGATTAGCAATAAAGGTAGTTGGAGTTACATGGAAAATATTAACCTTTTTCTCATTTTCTATTTACTATTTGGTATCCTATCTGGCCTTCCTAGAGGTATTTTAAATGTAAAATGCGTGAGAATAAACAATAAAACTAATTTTGCTTACCTATACACAGATAAAAAGAAACACTGAATTTTCTGCGTTATCTAATGCACATAAAGGGAATGCTAGAAAATAATGGGATATTTCATTTAAATTTAAGCCAGATTATACATAAATCTAGCCTGTTGTATGAAAGATTGCAAACAACATGGTTGTTAACGCTTCTTTGGCTTGGAATATCACGAGGGTAAATTTTACGCGCTTGTTAAAATTAATAATTCTTTTCTGTGTATACTTACAGATGCTTGGAGAAAAATTCTCTTAGTTTCTCTTGTTGGCAACAGTATGGAGAAATTGTTTATGAAAGTATCGCATACTTAAAAACTTTTCCCTCTTCTACCATTAGCAAGGAAATCTTTAGAATAAGAATTTAAAATCACCTTCTTGAATCAAATTTAAAACTCACACTCCAAGTATCATAAATTACCACCATGGATTACTTCTTATCATTAAAATCAGCAGCATTTCTACCCAAAGAAAGTTAAATATATTTCAATCCTCGATGTTTTGTTGGTCAAAACAACACAACGTGCCAGATTTCGTTTTTCGGTCAGCACAGCCTGACTAGTTCTCTACAATGGGGAAGTTAAAACTCAATCCAACCAACTTGGTATATCAATGGTCCTCCCCTCAATCCCCAACTGTCCATCAAGTCCAACAAGTTCATTTTCCAATTTCAATTAATATCCAACAAATCCGAAATTCATTATACCATCACGCTCGATCGCGTGGTTCTCACTCAGCTTGATTGTTAACCGCAACCAGCTTCTCTTTCGACCGGTCAGCCAGTCGGTGGGGCGGTTTTGTTCCCCTCTAGCACCCCTACCCCCTTAGGACCACTTGAAAATTATTCCCAATAGACACGCTCACCGATGATTGCACTGATGAGTGGTGACGTGCTTTCGTAGTTGATCACGACCGCCGCCTGAGTTCCAGGGAGTCACCTTCCTTCAAGCACCCCCTCACACCAGCCACTTCAATCCGAGTCCTGTAGCCGTGGCGATCAGCCATAAAGAATAAGCCACCGAAAACCAAAAGACCTCACCGAAATCACCTTCTCGACCTACCAAGAGCAATGCTGCTCTGCAAGAATCTCTGCGCAGTAATCTCGGCGGCGAGGCACGTTTTGTCCAAACGCGTTCCCTTCTTCCAAGCTTTCCGCGTGGCCTGGCGTGTGTACCTTGCGCCCAGTTCCCACCCCCAACCCTATCCACGGATCTACACTTCTTTTTTCGGTCTGTTTTGCGATCGTTGATGAACATATAATGGCCTCTCCTCGGCACCAGTGGACCTTTACCTACTTGTGTTCTGCCGTAGCCGTTGTCGTCATTTCGGCTTCTTACTGCCGTGCTCTTCTGCGGTCGCTTCGCGTGGTTCATCGCCGTCGTGTGGTTGCGGTCGAAAGTGTGGGAACAGAAATAAGATTTGATTTTCAATCACATTTTCTTCGTTTGAACGGCAGCCGATGACGGCCGGCAGTGGTCGTGCTGGCAAGAAGCACCAAGAAGGTACAGCCAAAGCTGTAGCAAGAGTTTGGCGGGCCCATTAGAATAACCCATTTGGGATGTATTGAATCGCTTGAACTGCTTTTCATTCGACTCTTTCAAGTGAAACGTAGTTCTTTTATGGAAAGCATGTAATTGCTGTACTGATAACAGGAGATGGTGAAAACAGTGAAAACGATAACGGCGATTGTTAAGAGATTGGTAGCCCTTTAGTCACAGCGCTACCAATTTCTTAATAATCGCCGTTATTTTTCTGCTTTCTGATCTCAATCTTTGCCTGTTTTTTTCTGCTCTCCTCTTATGTTATATTACTGGATTTTAAAAAGCTGTCTTCTGTGCGGAAGATGTGACTTCCAAATGTGACTGTACATGAAATTTTGCTACTCAGGGTATCAACTAAATTATTCTGAATAAATTTCCTGAAATTGCTTTATATTACAGTCGTCCTTCAGCTACGACGACTTCAAATTTGACATAGCTCCGGTGTCAATCGATTACCGGTAAGAAGTAAATCATGCAATTGGATGAGCTTTAGAGATAAATGGATTGTTGGATTGTTGCAAATGGATAAAGCTTAGTTTTAAGCTAAATTTCAAAAAAGCTAAAATCTGCACCAACAACTTCAGCAACCAATTATGACAGCTTCTTTTTGCTTGAGACGTTAAGGTATTTACAATATTCACCTTGTTAAGATACAAACTACCCTAGCTACTCCACTGAAATCATATCAGCGTGTGCCACCGTTACTTGTTTTCAACGGAACGAAAAATCCATACTCAAGGACAGAAACGAGGGTCAGAGGCATTCCTGTTTCACCCAAAAACACGAACTCGAATCGCTGGAATGCTCAAGCACTGCGCAAACATAACATGGAAGGGTTTTTTCTTTCTTAAAATTCCTTCCATCTTAGCCTTCGCATTCCACCTCCCTTTCGGAGAAATTATTTTACGAAATCGAATCGTTAAGTCTAATTCCAAACTCATCAATACGCCGACCCAACGACTGGTCCCGCTAATGAGTCCCTTCATCCCCCATAGTCATCGTCAACTTCGTTGTCTGTCGGTTGGCTCGTTCCGTATGCGGCGCTAATTCCCATCACCGCGCAGATCATCACCTTAGCTCTACACACCCTCTCCTACCCGATGGTCTACCGTTTCGGGCGTCATAAGCAGCAAAAGCAACGCGCACATCTGTTGACGGTCAAAGAGGCTATTTTCCGCATTGAAGTTGTCGGCACTCGTCTTCTTCGTAGTCCATCTCCCGTAGGTATCATCGAGCGGCATTCCAAGTGGATGCCACCGCGGCCGCCGACGCCGACGACGCCGGTATCGAATTGCCACCACCGTCATCAGCAGTGGCCGAGAAGTGGCGCACAAACAAACCGTAGTGCGCAAGCGGTCAATAGCGCTCTGAAGCCGCAAGCAAAATAGGCGATAAAAGAGCTAAATTTATCGCTGTAAATTGCTATGGGAAAGAATATAAGTATCTTGTCTACTGTCAGCACATATGCAGGTCGATAGGAGCCGGATGATTGGATCACAGTAGGCGCTGGGCGGCGGATGTGTTAGAAGGACCGCTAGTTGATTGCTGAGTTTAAATTAAAAAGCACGTTTGTTTCTATAATTTTTGAAGTTTGAATGATCTTAACATGTTCTACAGTTGTCTATAGCAGGGTTGTCCAAACCACGCACAACACTGCGTGCAGTATTTGAACGCCGCAGCAGCGTGTATCAGTATCACCACTCCGCGCCGGTGCTCAACATAGTACACGCAGGGCGAAAATCAAACCACCGATACCAGTGCCCGTGCATTTTTCTTGACCCCGGTGGTTTGTACTTCGGCAAACGGGGAAGCCGAGTGTTTCAACTTCGGCAAACGGGGAAGCCGAGTGCTTTCAACTTCGGCAAACACCGTAGCCAAGGGATTCAATTTACGGATACACTTCGACAGCTCCTTTGCTGCACGAACCGTCTTGTCGTGGGGGATTTTTGCTAGTTTTGATATTTTCTCGGTTTTATTAATGCGTTTGCGTGAATTTGACAATTTTCCCATAGCTTTTCTGTCAAATTTACGTCAACGCATCCACAACGTATCAATTGTAGGTGACCCTTAAGAATGTTGTGGTGAATAATATGCACTGTGACTTAAGACTGATATAAATATTGTGCTCCAGATATATGCGCATGCAATGTGATGAGGGGACATGCATATTATTCTATATTATGATATCTGGTAACAATGATGCCGGCTATTTGCATCTTAACAACGTAGAAGTGCATAATAAACACTAAAGTTAAAAGCAAACAATAGCAATAGTTATAGCAATACGCTAATTGTGAAGAGCAATACACTGGCAATGCGAAAAAAAAATGTTTCAAAATACACCCTACAGGTTACCAAAATGGTATCCAATCTATGCGTACGGTTTATTATTTGAGAATGTTCTTACTAACAAGAAATGCTTCGGTGAAAATCAACATAACTATTTCATTTTTGTGAAAAAATATTTTTCAGCACGAAGTAACTCAATTATTAATTGACCGAATTAAGATCTGTAAGCGCCACATTAAAGATAATTGTGTGTTTTAAAACGTTTGAATCTTAAACGTATTGTAGTATTGTTAGCAAACAAAACGGTTAGTTTGAATGCGAGAGCAATCATCACAAAGTTTCGAAAGATGCGGAGTGCTCCAAACATGGCCATTTTGTTTGGCAATCGTGTGTAGTTATTGTATATTTTAAATCTAACACATTTAATTTTGCAGAACATCTATTTATTCCCGTGAATGGATTTTAAGTTTACTTCAAAAATATAGAAAACGTGCTGATTACTGGCAAATATGCAATCATTAAGCCAGTGGTCTTTTCTTAAAGACTTAGACAGTCTATATTTTTTATTTGATGATTTGTTTGTTCAGGCTCAATCCTATCTTATCCAATACAAAACAATACAAAACAGAGTTCTGGTGAGTGTGAGCATTTTACTGGAATATCTGTAATTTGAAAATGAGATGAAAGATTAGTACTTTCCATTTAATTTCAACTACCTTTATTGCTTATCTTGACAGAAACGAGTATTTCGTCTACAAAATATTATTTATATACTTAGTGCACTACACTGAAGATGTCTGCATAATCTAGACGAAATACGCGTATCTGCCAAGATACTATAAGCAATACAGGTAGTTGGAATTAAATGGAAATTAAAAATCTTTCTCCTCATTGTCTAGTATGCAGAGTGCACTTTTTGTATTTTCCTCCAGATCATCTTCATAAAAACACATATGAAGATTTCCTTCATTGTACATAACAAATTTTATCGCAACTTCCTCCTGAAGTTAAGGTTCACATTTACGGTGGCTTCAATCAACGCCATGCTGACTGTATCATGAACTCAGAAAATGAAAGTATAATACTCCCAGTTTTTGGCGATAACGAAACATTGCAGCTTATTTTTTGATGAAACAACTAATCTTGAGCTCAACCAGATTTATCACATTGAAAACCAACAGAACTGCTAACTAGTGTTCTATTAACGAATATTGACGAAGATTTCTCCGTAACTGAATCATTGACTCAATTATGGAAAAATGAAGCATTCCACCCAGTAATAGAATATTCACTTTTCATACAATATACACTTTCCATTAAAATATATGAGGATGTTTTTAATAATTAATGCAGATTATAACAACATTAAATTCGAATTCAATTTTGTGGACTGGCATTCAATATTGAAGAACGAAGAAAATGTTGATATCGCTTTCAATAAATTCTATAACATAAATAATTGCACAGGAAACTTCTCAAAAAAGAAGAAGACGCCGAAGAAATACTAAATATCCAAATTTGTACGATAGACACATAAAAACCTGACAAACTGCAAGCAAAAACTCATATAATTTACAAGAAAAACAAAAGCGAAGAGTATTTAGCAAATTATCTTGACATATGCGACCAATTGAACTTGGCCAGCAGTAATGCACTGGATGAATATAATTCAAAAACTGAACTAGAAATAATGTCTTGTCCAAGGCGCTTCTTCAACTACGTAAATACAAAGTAAAAATCATAAAACTTTCTTACGGTTACGTGTCTTGATAAAACTTACTCGGTAAATAACTGCAATGTTTTTGCAACTTTCTTCCAAGAAATATATACTACATTCTCTGAAATCCAGAGTTTTTAAGGGTTATTGGCGTGAATCAACTCCATGCGCAGGATATTTGACAGGCTCTGGATCATTACGATGCCTCTAAAGGTTCAGGTCTTGATGGACTGCAATTTGTAGACTTTTCACTAAATGCAATTAATAAAGGACACCACGTAGAAGCTCTTTAACTGGACTTAAGAAAAGCTTTTGACGGCATTGACATACCAATGCTACTCAACAAGTTGCTTAAAATTGGAATTGAGCCAAGGCTCTTGAAATAGCTTGAATCTTACTTAACTGGGTAACAACAAATAATCAAAATTAATGGAAAATATTCAAACCCAATTCAAGTCACTTCGAGTGTCCCCCAAGGCTCTTATTTAGGACATCTACCCTTATTTTGTACTTCAACAACATTTGCTTCATTCTTAATAAATTAAAAGTATTAATTTATGCCGACGTCATGGAACATTTTCTGTGAATAAGAAATGATGAAGACATTAATGTATACCACAACGAAATTTACATTTTTGACATATGGTGCAATAAAATACTATTAAAATTGAATTAAAAAAAATGCAACCTCATGACTTTCGACGACTGCAATTTGAAAATTCAACTAAAACTTGTAAATACTAAAATGTTCCAAAATTAAATTTTTCCATACCTAGTCGACAACTACGAACTTCCAAGATGTTCTCAACCAAATATAGCCAAACAAATTACGCCAAACTTTTAACTGACCAATGGTCTTTTAAAATCTTCACTGTGAAACTGTTAACTTTGCAATTCTTCGGAAAAACAACACATAATGTCAACCCGAAATCAGAACATTTTAAATTTAAACTAGGTATAGTTGACGAAATAAATAAATAAACAAAACGGGCCTTCTTTGCCGCTACGATCGTACACAACATACACAGTTTACCATATACAAGACATTGATTTGACCAGTAGTTGTCTAAAGGCAGGGAAGATGGTTTGAGAATCAACTTCTTTATGGTATCATACACACAAAGCTGCAGCGTATTGCTGCACACCCAAAATATCACTAGTTATGAAGTTTAGAGCAGCTGCCTCCTCAACGTTCCCATCGTACTCAATTGACTCGTCCATTTCTTCAACATCCAGGTCGTAATCTCTGAAATCAGATCTTTATTGAGCATCATGTAAAATTCTGCCAGCTTTGAGTTAGTTTGTTTCATTGTTGGTGGTGATGGATTGTTGGATGGGTCTATTTCAAAAGTTTTTACTCATAATATTTCGTCTTTTAAGGCTTTGGCAGTTTGAGAAGCATTGTAATCATATGCTGCCAATGTTCGCAATACAAACTTGGAGTCCATTAGGTACTGTACGCAAATAGCTATCAGATTCCTTCGAGTAGCGGAGTCCAGTTTAATGTATATCATTCTATCCTTCAGTTCATTTTTAATCTCTGTTTTCAATGTCCATGCAGCTTTCTCTACAACCTTTGGAATGGTCCTGCGGCTAATACTGGGTAGTTTTTAGGTCTTTGTCAGAGTCCCTAGAAGAACCGCTAGACCAGGCTGATCGAGCATGTTAAAAGCAAGGCCACCTACCGTAACCATCTTTACACTTTACTCCACCAACAACTCTCTGCTATCGGAATGCAGTAGGATTCTTCCGTTTTGGACGGCGATTTTCAACCGCTTCCGCATTAGTGGTCATATCCTCTAACTCATCAGATGCACTGTTTATAATTGCCTCTTTAAATTGTAGAAAGTGTTAACCAAGAGCTCTTTCAAACAAATATTGCACTTTGGATGGCTTCTCTCGCCATTCCTCGAGAAGCACTCAGTAACAACCTCTACTACGTCCTTCGTAACCTTAGCACGTTTCTCTGCTGACATTTTCAGACGCTTTGCATGTGAGCTTTGCTACGAAACAAGATGGAACCAATTTTATAAGCTTCACTCACAGCAAGACGGAAGAAATTTCATGAACTCCACGAAATAAACGAATACTAAACTACTAAAAGAATCAGTGAACACTGAGCTTTTATGAATGTGCTTGATTCGATCACATGGGAACGATAAAAGTACCGCAGAGCGGGGCAGTCGATTCAGAAAGGGAAAAACGCTGTACAAAAATATTTAGGGTAACGGGATGTAATGTTAGCCTAGCTCCTTGATTCAGCCTATGTACCAAATATGTCATTATTTCTTCGATAATCAACGAAATCATGTTGCTATCAGCATGACCGATGTATTTCAAAGCAATTGAGACATTATTAATCAATGTATAATAGTTCACTTCCGCTTAGTTTTCGATTTCCTTGACTTTTTAGACACCCTGACTTTACTGGTTAAGCTGAACAGATTATCTATACGATCTTCGAACGATATAAATTTGCCGAAACTGAACCTATAAACCGAATAATGCAGCCAAGATGTACAGAATTTAGTCACATGTTATAAACTAACAGGTCACATTGGTAAAATAACAATGATTTAACAAGCAAACGATGGACCCAATGTTAGGGACATATTTTTTTCTATGTTCCCAACTATGGCCTGTTGTATGAAAAGCGTAGTAAAAATGTTGTTATTGGTAACATTTACAAAAAAATGTCTGAGTTCAGGTTGAATGTTGTTCGTATGGCTTATCTTAGCACACATTAAAGAGAACAAAATCTCGTGTAGAGTGAATTTATAATGTTTTGATTGTCGAATGACCACTAAATCATACATTAAAATCACTTAAGTGTTTCTTAGCAGTTTAAGTATAGTTTCATTTGTGAAATTGTTGATTGAGTAGAAGCAAATACAGCTGTAAACGCTTTGAATCATATAATCAGGAAGAAACCCAGTACGAAATTGCATTTTATGAAAAAATCAATCGAATGGGACAAATTTGCATCCATTGATTAGACCTAATTCTGGTACAGCTATAGACCGATATAACATCCATATCCCTCGAAAGTTTCTGAACTTGATAAAACGAGCTGTGTAGCTTTTCGTGATACATACTACCAGATGGCTTATTAAACATAGCTTAGGAAAGTAATAGCAAGTTAAATTTTGTTTCTAGCTCAAATACTTTATGAGTTATAATGAAAAATGTAATCGATTGTTGCGTATTAGGCTGAGTCAAGGGACACATACCCTATATTCGATACTAAAAATCCGCTCCATTAAATGACAAACAACCGGGAAAACAGGCTGGGTAAAAAGTCCAACATCGAAAAGGCATACGCATTTTTCTAGAGATTAATATTAGGTATCAAGTTGCAAATAACAGTTGGTTAGAAATTAAATGAAACGGAGAAAATATCAAAACTAGCAAAAATCCCCCACGACAAGAAGGTCCGTGCAGCAAAGGAGCTGTCGAAGTGTATCCGTAAATTGAATCCCTTGGCTACGGTGTTTGCCGAAGTTGAAAGCACTCGGCTTCCCCGTTTGCCGAAGTTGAAACACTCGGCTTCCCCGTTTGCCGAAGTACAAACCACCGGGGTCAAGAAAAATGCACGGGCACTGGTGTCGGTGGTTTGATTTTCGCCCTGCGTGTACTATGTTGAGCACCGGCGCGGAGTGGTGATACTGATACACGCTGCGCTGTGTTTGCATGCCAAAGAGCCTCCCGTGCAGAACGGTTTGGTGTTTTAACCATGACTCTATAGACATGTTTGTCATGATGAAAAAGGAAGTGAGACAAGTCACCCGCAGCAGACGCGACCCCTTCCGGATAAATCAAACGGGGAGTCGCTACACCGCAAGTGACTTTCTCATCATTCGATGCGACAAACCGTCACTTTGACTCTTGGAATAACCCTTAGTACTATATTTGTATCGAGGTCGACTCTGTTTTAATCCTAGCAACACAGTTTAGAAGAAAAATCCAGTTCTAGAGTACTCATCGGTAATGAACGATGTGGCCGAATCAGAATTTGAACTATGCGAATATCGTTGAAATCCAGCAAGTCAAGGCAGATCAATACGAACATGACAAAAACACAAAGAGCTAAGGGAACAAAATAGACAGAAGAATGAAGGAACAAAACATTGGTGAGATCGTTCATTTTTTATCTTGTTATTATGATAAAACTCAATATTCAAGACCAGAATTAGAGAAAAAAGTTTCTAGAAAGTATGAGTTGGAATAACTGTTATTCGAAAATGAGAAGAAAAATTAGTATTACCAACTTATTTCCTACTACTTTTATTGCTTATCTCAATAGATACGCGTATGTCGTCTACAACGTGCAGACTTCTTTAGTGTCATATACTAATAATTTAAATGGAAAATACTAATTTGTTTTCTTATTTTTTAGTTAAACAAAAGTAAGTTTGTTTAATTCTGGAAGTGTCAGTTCGAAGGGACAGTTTCGAACAAGAACTGATCAAAACAGGCCCAAACAAGTTACCTGCATGAAGCTAAAGCCAGGCTGGAGTTATCTTCCACATTTACAAGAATGGCGATAAAGTGAACTGCAAAAACTACCGCGATGACCGTCCTTAAAAACACCTAAAAAGTGCAATCCTCAACCATCTTACAGTGACTATCGCGACTCTCGTTTCGACAACATGCATTTTGGCACATATGACGAACTGTCTCATAAAAAATTGTATGGAATCCATACAGGTGCGGAACAGAAAATAATGCGCGAAATGTTCAAACTTGAGT